>JAXBDA010004435.1:0-28970 GCA_036023075.1 Gaultheria prostrata | reverse complement strand
ACGGATCGTGGCGGATCGGGGCAGGGCGGGGGGGGGATGGATCGGGGAACGGATTCGGGGCAGATTCAGGGCGGGGACATGCCTATCTCCACCCCCTATCCAATCTCCAAACATTTAAAAAAAAAAACTCCATATCCTACCCAATCTCCGAACAGATCTCCATATTGCCGATTCATTCGGATCGGGGATCAGATCGGATTTGGACGGATCGGACAAAATGCTCATCCCTTCGTCACTGTCCAAATAAAAGATACTAATAATCACCCAATAATATGAACTATTTGATGAGGTAGTCTCCTAAATATGGAGAACAACATTAATATGAGCACATGCACTCTATGTGACTTGTAATCAATCGTGATAACAACAGTACGCTTCAGTTTTTCCCTTGTCGGTATGGGGTGCAACCGTCACCAGTCATGAGTTATCCATCAAGAAATCTCAACCATTCGATGTATCATTTTATAATTACTGGTGTTTAGACCAGTTAAAAATGCATCTCCCATATATTATTTTTTCCTGTCTGATCAAAGACGGCCGACAACACCGGGATTAGGAACAAAAAATTACTAATATTTTGCGGCTTGACCCCATAATCCATTTATGGTGTACCCCCCCAAAAAAAAAAAAAGCATCTATTACCATACTTAATGGAAAATTAACATTTTTTTTCGATGGTCTTAGCAATGACTCTCCTATGTCAAACAGGCTGGTTTCAGTACGACCCATGTTTGAAGGGGATGCCTCAGCTAAAGCACATTTTTCTTTTTTTTTAAACTGGACATAGATTAAGCTTGAATAGTCCAATTTGTTATAAAACTAAAACTAAACGAGTATATTCACCAAAAAAAAATAAAATACTAAACGAGTATTATTTTGAGAATAGTTCATTCAAACAAATTTTTTTTGTGTGTGCCAAATGTGATAAGAAAACATGAGCAATCCTTATTTAGGCCTTGTTTGCAATCTATATTTAGGCCTTGTTTCCCATGGGAAATTCCATACCATTAATCAGGTCGATTTTAGCAAATGATTTTCTCATCTACTAAAATCGATCCAATTAATTTCATGGAATTTCTCATTTTAGCAAATTGGAAACAAGGCGTTAATCATCTTGGATAATCTACTCAACATGCCCGACACTACTGGATGTAATCTTGAGGATCCTTTTATTATCACACTTTTTTTTTTGGGTAAGTAATTATGTACTCTCATTTATTTTTTTAATATTTTATGTACTCTCATTTGTTTTGTGTCCAAATCAAGACATTACATTTGGACCCAAAATTCGGATAATGTGACAATCAAATGGACCCTTAGACTGAGCCCACAATGGCCAACTGCCATGGTGATGGAACCTTCATACATAATAATTGATTATATTTCAATGACACCCCAGAGGTTCCCCTTAATAACAGATACTCCCTTCACCCTTAACATAGGGGAAATAACTATAAATGCCCCATGGTTTCAATATTATTTCACCAACACTCGACCAACAACTGTTCAAAACAATGCTGAAATTAGGTAGAAGATGCTTATATTGACAAATTCATCTTTTTCTATTAATAGAATAATTGATAAAAATTATCAATTTACAATTTTGTCCAGAAAATATAAATTGGTCATTTTTAACAAGAAAAATGATTCTTTAGGGTAGTAAATAATTAATCGTTGTCAATAAATTTACCTTTTGATCAAGAAAGTTCCTCCAGTGGGTTAAAAAATAAGTCATTTTAATTTAAAATAAAGGAGAATTGATAATTTTATTATAAGAAGGTTGAATTTTTAGATATAAGTTACTTTTGGTTCATTTCATCACGTGTTTGGATAGATAATTGCTGGTTGGGGGTGTTGGTAAAGCGCACATAGAAACCACATAGATTGTGTTTGGTATGGGTTTTGAGTTTTTTTTTATAATGATTGGAAAGAGAAATAGAGATAATAATTAGAAATATGGGTTAATGATTAGAGAAAGAAAGAGAGAGACATGAGAATAATATTTGAAAATAGGGATAATAATTGAAGGTAAATGGGAATAATAATTGGGTAATAATTAAGAAAACTGGGTCTTAAAACCCAAAACGAACATGGTGATAGGGTTCATTGTTATATTTCTCAAATTTGAAGGGTATTCGTCATTTAGACAAGAACAATGACAAACCACAGACGGTGTCAGTGAAATTTACCCCCATAATAATTAGATGTCCAACCTCGATGATAACTACAGTAACTAACTCTGGTTCCAATTCCAATTCTGCCCTTTGCTCATTACTTCCCGCTATAAAATCCGACTGCAGCGATTCTGGAAGCTTTTCAACACTCGTTATCGATCGCCATTATTCCACGGCGGCCGGAAATTTGTTGATCCAGTTTCACGGCAAACAAATCAGGACGTATGAAGCAGCGAGCCGCCGCTAATGTGATCGTCGCCGTGAGAGCAGAGAAGGTGATCTCGAAGACTGCCTTGGCTTGGGCACTGACGCACGTCGTTCAGCCATGCGATTACGTTACTCTGCTCGCCGTCGTTTCCGGCCACAAAACAGGTACTTCTTCGGTGATTTTGGTTGTTACGTAACTTCAATTGTCTCTATCATTAGTATTTTGATTTGTGCTGGAATTGAGGCGTTGTGTTCTAAGGTATCTTTGGATTAAATTAGTTTATGGCAAAAAAGAGTAGGTATTATCGAACTTTGGTTTAGTACTTTATTAGTTTTACGCCATGATTTTACATCACATTGTTTGTCTCGGGAATTGGAAAGTATAAAATTTTTGGCTCCATTTTCTAAATCTTTTGTTTTTTTGCTTTTTGTGTTTTGTTATCTGTTTTTAATTTTTGTTAGATTCGCATTTTATTTGTTAGATTAATCATCCGTATGTCGATTGGTGTTTAAAAGTAAAAAATTATGACCAAAACAAAACAAAATTCACTAATGCCGGAAAAATACCAAATTGAACTTTTTTCAACTTTGACCCACATTTTTATATTTTTTTGATTCCTCTCGTCGATAAGAATGATTAATCCCAATCAAAACGACGAAAAACTAAACAAAAAATTACGAAAAGTGAAAAATACTAAGAGAAAGTCATTGAATTTCGTTTTTTTTTTTCATATTTAGTGAAATTTTTCAGCATTGGATTGCTCTCGTCGAAACAAATGATTAATCCAAAACATTAATCCGAATCTTGTGGAATTAAAAGAAAACAACTGAAAGGGTTTGCTCAAAAAGGCTGAATTATTTAGGCCAAAGGCTACCTAGGCTATGTCACATAATGTGTGAGTGGGAGTGGGTGAAAGAGCGATAGTCACATTTTTGGATAGCATCTTATACAACCAAAATTGGCCGGGTACATAGAACGAGAATTGAGAGCCGAAACAAAGAGTCTTAGTGGAAGATTACGTGACCTAACTTGTGTTCATTGTAACTTGGGTTGCAGGAAGGATGAGATCATTGTGGAACTTCCCGAGACTTACCAGAGATTGTGGTACCAGTGACAGGAAAAAGTTACCGGAGCAGATATCTCATCAGATCTCTGAGTCATGTTCCCATATGGTACTGAAACTTCATGATCAAATTGAGGTGACTCCACCTAAATTCCCCAATTTCACTTGCTTTACCTTTTATATTTTTAATAACTTAGTGTCCGGTCCGGTAAGCTTACGGACACCTCTACTATTTCCTTGGTCCTTTCACACCGTCCACTAGTGGCGTCCAATTATTGCCATGATAAATTCGTTTGACTCTGCATCAAAAACGTAAGTTCTACTGATTGCAATTTCGCAAAAACTTGATAGAATCAGTTTTGGAAACCGTTTAGAGTTCAAACCTTAAAAATATTTTGGGTATATTCTCAATTATTTCTGTCGCTTGAGAATCTATTTTTCTGGATTGTGGTTCTGGCATTTGATTGAGTTGTCATGGTTTTGGAAGATTCCGAGCCTGTTAATTCCTTGGGAAGATATAATTTATTGCAGATTTGGGGGTAACATGTGCCTTGAAATGTTTTAAATTAGGTTTGGTATGGAGTATGGACACTAGGAATCCTATGATCTTTAATAAAGATTCTTTGTATAAATGCATTATTGCTTCTTAATTAAAATTCACCACAACCGTGATGCTTCACAATAGCCTCCAGTTATAAATTGTGCATAGTGCACAGGTTGCTGTTGGGGAAATTTATATTTGACAGAGATTGTATCTACTGTAGTAACTACGGACAAGTAATGCATGACACTAGGGCCCCGTATGTTTGAGCAGAAATGAGCATCGGACTGGACTATGTATTTCAAGCTACTACATATCCTGTGTTTTGGTCAAAGTTTTACGGTCCGGATTAGGTTACCCTCGGATATGCTACCCAACAAACAAATAGGCTCTCAAAAACTGTTGTTTTCTTTTTTGCATTGCCTGAACATGTAGTAAGCCAAACTTCTCCGTGCCTTGTACAATTGTGAAACGATCTCACTCGCAAATAACTGCTGACCAGAGAAAACTGCAAGAAATTTCATCAAGCCTTCTCCTGGCTTACTAAATATATTTTTAGTTGCAACTTATAATGGTTTGTTGACTTTAGGTTAGAATGCAGATTAAGGTGATATCAGGTACACCAACTGGAGGTGTGGCAGCCGAAGCAAAGTATCATGCAGCCAGCTGGGTCATATTGGACAAGTAATTAAACATAAATGTATTATTTCTTGTTTCTCGTCTACCAATCGGATTTTTGGTGTCAATTATTAATTTTCCCTCATTCTTTATTGTTTCTCCCTCATGGAAGTCACCTTCTAGGGAAGGGTGCTAAATGGATAAGCGAACACGTTTTGTTATTCATAATACTGTTACATGTATGCGGTTGTTTTGCCCTCAGATGAAATAAGATTGATTTGAAATAAGTCTTGGATTTGTGTTTGCAACTTGTATTTGATCAACATGGTTGGTTAGATATTTTCTTTTAACTGGACAAATAAGAGTGATCAATTCAGGTTTTAAGTTCCCTTGCCGTGCAAGATGATTTCAAAGATTTTCGAAAGTTAGATAAAATGACTAGCTGTTTCAATATGTCTACACATGGATATGACTAGCATCTTGTGGTCAAAATTTGGGCTGCCCAAATCCAGTTGACTTATCGACCAAATTGGGTTAGTGTAGCTCTCCAGACCGCACTGTGGGTGAACCAGTCTACTGGATCCTCACCTTATTAAATGCAATGAGATTATACTATTTTTCTTCATCTAAGTTGGTTATAATGTTTAGTCTATAGGTGACCAAACAAGAAAGAAGAATAGTGCAGAAAATTGGATTTTTTTGAGCCTTACTGGATTGGTCAGTTAGTTGGGACTTTGTTTTCCACCCAACAGTCATGTCAAGGTTTCCGTCCTCTGAAACGAACCAGCCTCGATGCCCGATATAGTTGCAACTGAGTCTACTTTGTTTTTTTGATAGGCAACTGAGTCTACTTTCAATGATGATATTTGAAGTTCTGTTCTAGTTTTAATGCATGATTCATTTGCATAGGCATAATGGCTTAATTAAGAAGTTGTACGATTGTCTCTTATTATTTTCCAGGTTACTGCAATTTTATTTAGCATCCAATGATTAGGCAATTTATGGTAGTTTTTTTTGGAGATATGGTCTTTTCAGATCCGTGTCTGCTGTCATAGTCACATATTAACAGAGCATGTTTTACTTGTATTTGGGTAGAAATTCCCCTATAAATATATCTTCAAATCATTTTGATAGTGGTACAAAAGATTTTGAACTCATATTTTTCATATCCGTTAAAGAAACATCAGGAATATAAGTTATATAACTAAACCAACATCGGCTTTTGTTATGCCAAACAGAAAACTGAAGCAGGAGCAAAAGCATTGCTTGGAAGAACTTCACTGTAGCATTGTGGTAATAAAAAGGTCCCAGCCAAAAGTCCTTAGGCTAAATCTAGGACCATCAGATGAACTCCAAACCCCATTCTTTTCTGCTGCTTCTTCACCTGGCTCTGATTTTGGAAATTTATACGGCGACAAGATGAAGCCTTCCACACCTGTGAGCAGCCCTGAAGAACCAAGTACTTCCTACACAAGAACTACAGAAGAATATTCATTATCCAGTCCAGACACAGCGGCATCTCCATTTATAGTCTATGAACGAAATCCTCTTTTTGAAGGACCAGACATGGAAAAGAATAGGCCAAGTAGTAAACGAAACAGCTTTAATGACCAGGTAAGAGCACTAAATGTGGACAGGGAAATGATAGTTACTCTCTCAACAAGACCAAAATCATCTATTGATAATACCGATACAATTGAGTTCTGGATTCCCCAAAAGCACTCTGTTGCTGAGAAAGCCCCAACTAGCAGAAGCTACAGAAATACCCTCAAAACCAAATCTTCTACTCCCAGAACAGAAGTCGATACAATTGCACAGTTTGATAAGAGAGAGTATAATTATGACTCAAGCATCAGACAGGCGGTCTCTTTAGCCAGAACTTCCACTATACCTCCTCCTTTATGTTCATTTTGTCAACACAAGACACCAGCTTTTGGAAAACCGCCAAGAAGATTTGATTATGAACTCCTCAAGGAAGCTACTGATGGGTTCTCGGATACGAATTTCTTGGCAGAAGGTGGGTTTGGAACAGTTCATCGAGGGGTCTTAAGGGATGGTCAGGTTGTTGCAGTGAAGCATCTGAAGTCGGCTGGGTCAAAGGGGGAAACTGATTTCTGCAGGGAAGTGAGGGTTCTGAGCTGTGCACAACATAGGAATGTTGTGTTACTTAGTGGATTTTGTGTCGAGGGAAAAAGCAGAGTCTTAGTTTTTGAGTATATATGCAATGGCTCCTTGGACTTCCATTTACATGGTATTGTGTAATTCTTTCCATTTTCTTTCCTTCTACATTTACTCACTTCATCCCTCATGCCCATGCTCTGCACAGACGGCAATCTTTGTTTGTTTAGTATGATAAGATTCAATTGACTGCTTGTGCACTCAGTGCGTCCATCTTCTGGTTACAACACAAAACTGATTGGACTTGGCAAATGGTTTAACATGATAGGGAACAAGGGAACAGCTATAGATTGGAAATCACGCCAAAAGATAGCTATTGGGATTGCAAGAGGCTTAAGATACCTTCATGAAGATTGTAGAGTGGGTTGTGTCGTTCATAGAAATGTGCAGCCAAGCAACATCCTCCTAACTCATGATTATGAGCCTCTGGTACTTCTACTTCTTATTCTTTTCCCTGAACAAACGTTGAAAACTTTGATATGTATGTATGCTGCACTAGGAGTAGAAATTTATCTAAATTAAAGACACCGATACGACCCATTGACTTCTAATGTGGTGCCATGGCTACAACTCAAGCTTCACATATTTTTTTGGTGTTAATGTTTTCATGTTTTACCAACTTAGCTTCACTGGTCTAATTACGGGGCTTATCCATTTAGGTTGCTGGTTTTGGGCTTGCAAGATTGCCTACAGAATGGGATATATGCGATGAGCGAGTTGTTAGAACATCAAGGTAATTGTCGCATGTGTCCAAAAAATGGACAATTGTTTTTCTTTCTCTCTGTTGTGAACAACTTTGGAAGGCAATGAAACTTGATTCTTACTTGCTTACGAAACCGGTGCAGTTTCACACGTCTTTCAACGTGATGTGTTTTGTTCATTATTGCCTTCATTTTTTATTTTGCTTTGTATTATTCAATCATGCAACTCTATGTTGTAAAGCTCAAATAGATCCAAAGATTATGACAATCTGAATTGTTGCTGATTCTACATCAGGTATCTTGCACCTGAGTACTATAGTGATGGAAAGATAACAGAAAAAGTTGATGTATATGCATATGGACTGGTATTATTAGAGCTGATTACAGGTCAAAGAACCAAAGACTTCCAATGTGATGAGGGACGGCAATTGGGTAAAGGAAATTTTCACTCTTTGACTGCAACACCTGGCCATATGTTAGCAAATAAATACCAACTGAACGACTTGCCAATGGAGGCTCATGCGATGAGTCGTGCTGCCTTCTTGTGTCTACACCCGGATCCTGAATCGAGACCCACCATGTCAAAGGTTTCTACCTCCCTCCATGATCTATATTGTTATCAGTAGACGGAACATTTCTTCAAGTAATAGTTGTTTTCTAGTTAATTTTTTCAGCTGACTGTAATTGCTTCACTTTCTTTGATCGGGAGGTCGATTACACAAAATGAACCACTTATTTTTGTACTTATTAGGTCCTAAGAATACTGGAAGCAGGAGATGGAGTCATTCCTCTGGGCCTGGACTTGAACTCGGTGGGTAGTAGAAGTGGGTACATGCGAGGTCTAAATTCAGACATGCTACTTGAATCCACAAGAAGGCATTCTCGCACACTATCTCATTCATAATCATTCTCCATCGGCTAGGCACTTTATCTGGTGAGTTGCGTGGATATACTTGTACTCGTTATTTTCTGGTGCTCTTTCGCATCACGTCAACCTTATGTTTCTTTTTCTTAAGTTTGCATATCGTGGTTATTTTCCAGGGTTGACATTCTTTGGGAACTTTATTTTGGAGCCTCCATTTCAATTCAACTGTTTTTCATTTCTTGTACTGTTTCAAACCCTTGCACATTGCCAATGAGCTCTTAGCTCAACAGCATCGCCTGATGCCTCCCTTAGTGGTGGCCAGGGTTCAAGCCCCATTAGGGGCGTGTGGTATTAGATTAGGTTAGTTTAGATTTCTTACTTGTGCACACACACAAAAAACCTTGCACATTAAGAGCTATGTCCAGTTGATGATACTTTTAGCTGATCCTAATTATAAAAAATCTTTTACGGAAACTGAGAATTCAAGCTACCGCATGCATTAGTCCATTTGAGATTATCGTGTATGGTTGCAGGTATGAATTGCTACGACACTGGTTTATAATTAAGATTCAAGATATGCAAATGACAACCCTAGCTATTAGAGGAATCAGAAAGTACTCGCAAGTGAACCGCACAAAGAAAAGGAGAAGAATAAGGGAAAATTCAAAATGACAGTAGGTGTAATTTGTGAAAATGCAAGACAACATACCAGGTGGTAGCCTAGATGGCAAGGGTGAGTGGGGGCTTAAATGCTCCCTCTCTCACGTACACCAGGGGCGCACCCAAAAAGAAGAGGCAAGGGGGGTCAATTGACCCCGCTGGATTAAAATTTCCTAAAGACGTGTACATATATTTCTGGATATTTTGGTAATTTTGCTCCAAAACCCTATGCTCGATTCACTAGATCTTGCCCCAAGACATGAAATATGTACAACCTTTGTAGATTCTTGACTCCACTGATAGAAAATTCTGAGTCCGCCCCTGCCGTACACAATCGAGTCCCGTCAATTGCAGAACTTGCGTGGAGGGCCTTTTGTCCATCTGGTACCTAGGTGGTGCTATGGTGACAAACTCGCCTTTCTAGGCATTAGCTATGGCTCAAACCGGACATCCCTCAGTGGGTCGGGAACCTCTATGGTCACGCCCAAGGGGGTTTTGTTACGCTGGTCGCCTATTTCCACCTTTTTTTTCCAGTTCAGCAAAAAAATGCAAGACAACATATAGTTTGCTTCATCCTTATTACTTCATTTCTTGGTATATTAACTTTCGGAAGAACTCTTCTCCTGAGTTTTTTTGTCAATTGCCTAGTGAAAAACTCCTGAATCACAAAATGTTCCTGTGCATAATAATTTCTTGTCACAATGATCTCGTAACTTTGAACTAAATCAGACAAGTACAAAATTCCAAAGTTTGTGTGCCAATATGACAATAAATCCACTGATATGAGCTATTGATTTTCGTTGTCGTAGTTCAAATGCCATTTTCATGATCTAAAATCCTTGACACAAGATACAGCTTACGTTTGATTTGAGAACTGAGATGCAAAGTGAATGGCACCCATACAGTATCTACCTACCAGAAAATTAAAGAAAGTGGGAATGTTAAGAAAACACATCCACAAACTGCAACACATTGTAATGGAAAAGAACAGTTTGTAAAGGAAAAAGAACTCTCACTCTGTTTCAATACCCTCTTCTATAATCCAATAATCATGCAAGTCCACAACAATATAGAAACAACAACCCTCTTCCTGTTCTTCATCACGACGTGTCCCCATACCCAAACGAGAATTATCACAAGCTCTTCATTAAGGTTACACGGGGCACTTTACCGTATCAACAGTTGTGGCCCGACCCGTTTGATCAGTACTTTGCTGATGGAATGGAGTCCCACGAAACATTCCCCTCCGAAGAATTGCTGTAGTGTTGTTGCTGCATCATGGCCATCTGATGCAGATCGGGTGCCAGTTCCGACACACTCCACACCTTCACAGACTTATCAAGGCTTCCACTGTACACCACCCATTTTTTATCCGCGGCAGCCGTTCCCCGATCCTCCTCCACAGCCAGACACTTGACGGGCCCGGTATGGCCTGTCAAGACGGACAGACACGTGTGAACCATCTCCTCCCTCCTCCACACGCATATGGTTTTATCCGCTGATCCACTGAACACCAGATTACCTGCAGCCGCGAGACACAGGACCGCAAGCTTGTGCCCCTTGAGGGTACCACCGTGGCACAATTCCTTCTCCCGCTCCCAGAAATTCACCAACCCGTCTGACGACCCGCAGTAAACCACCGAACCCGACCCGCTAGTGGCTAATGCCGTAACTGCACACTCTTGTTTCAACAGCGTGTCTACCAACGTGTGTTTCGTCACCTTCCCCACAGTCTCTCTCATCCAAACCTTGACGGTGCCGTCGGCGGACCCAGTGAAGACCATTCCACCGGTAGTGGCGACGACGGAGTTAACAGCATCCTCGTGGGCCTTAACGGACTCGAGACATTTCGAGTTTTCTGTTCTCCAGACTTTAAATGTCCGGTCCCACGAAGCCGAATACAAAAGGCCAGCTTCTTGATCCATGCTCAAGCTGGAAATCGCATCGATGTGCTTGATCCAGATAGCAGTTCGGTTCCTCTTAACTTCCACGTAGTTCCTCGGCTTGATTGAGCATTTGAATATGTCCATGAAAGTTGGCAACGTCCCGGCCCGTTTGTGAATGTTCGGGTTCTTCGGGTTGATCTTCCATACTCGGACCTTCCCATCTTGATGACCCGTGAAAATCTTCTCCCCGGAGATTATAATAGCTTTCACCAACCCGCTATTGGATTTGAACGCAGAGAATTCCTTCATGTTTTTCCATACCCGTATATTCTTGCTGTCAGAACCGGTGTAGAGGAGGTCGCCAGAGGCCGCGAGGGAGTAAATGTGGCCTTCTTCTCGGACGAGGGAGGAGATGAGGCCGTTTTGCGGGAGGTTTTGAGGGGGGTTGTCGTCAAAATGTTGGGACCATGGTGATTTCGTGAACGGAGTCGTTTGGTTCCACGGCGACATCATCATGGGGGAACCCTCCCCGCTCATCCGGCTCGGGTCAAAGGCGGAGAAGCTGCTGTTTCGGGTGGCGTAATCGTCGTCGGTGACAATCGACACTGACGACGACAGGTTCGGGTCGGAGTGCATCGCGTTGCCTAGGTTTGAAGGTAAGCTTTTCCTCTCAGTGTACATGTTTTTCAGTCGTTACATTCACGAAATCCTTTGTATTTTATGAATGAAACGAACAGGAGGGATTGCCGAAAGGTTGCAGAAATTATGAGAGAGAAAAGACAAGTGTACAAAAGGAGAGGAACGGTTAAGGAAGATATGGGGCAATGGGAAGATGACACGTGTGAGGACAAAACGTTGGTTTTACGTGTAGAAATTTTCGAGGGGGAGGGAAATCCGGGTCCGACGTTGGTGTTGGTTAGTTTCTGGTTTGTTTGAAAGGAGTGGTGGTGAGACATGTACGGCTGCTGGTTTCTGCACTTAGTAGTTTATTGGGGAAATTTTGGAGCTGTAAAATATGGGTAGGAGCATTCCCAACCGAATAGTAAAAAGTAGCATTGTGTCCGCTCGATGCACGGGAATGAGAAAAAAGGTCAATGAGAACTTTTTTTAAACGGGGGTAATGTTTTGTAATAAATCAATTCCCCATTGTGAGAAAAGCAAAGACAAAGGAAACGAATGAAAAACTAAAAGGTGTGATTTTTACAATAAAACACAACTCCCCACCTCCCGAAATTTTCTCACTCAATTTTTTCCCCTACCCTTTTAAGTGCTATTCCATGAACACACTTGTACTCCTTTAGCAGGGGCGGAGCCAGCAATTTCGCTTAGTGGAGTAAAAAATTAGATACATTTGCAATATATTTTTTCCATTGACTAATCTAAAAAGTACCAACTATAGTAGATCGATATGAATTGGAGGGCTTTGCTGTCCTTGAGAGATGGCAGGCCTTGCCAAACTTCATCTGAACTATCCAAAAATGTAATAAATGGTTCAGATTTTAAAAGAACACTTTTGGGAAAGGGTATTTTCTTCGTCGGAAGAATTTTTTTAATATCCAAACTAATGATTGTTGAGACGGATGATCCTAATGTGCATTATAGGATTGGAAGGGTCTAGAGTCTCTCAAAGGAGTCCAGGGTCCGATTACTATGGCGATTCGCGAGTCTTATTTGCCGATCGAGAAGAACAATCAATCAGTGAAGTTGGGATTTTTTTATGATGGGAGAACCTAGCAAGGAGATGCTATTTGCCACCCTTCGTTTGTCTTACGTGCTACGTTCATAATGGGATGGGGCAAACTACAAACTAAAAGTGGGGTCAAAGAAGTAAACTTTGAGTGTAAAATATACATATCCCCTGATGGAAAACTGGAGTCAGTGGGGTCAACTGACCCCAGTTGTCTCAAAGTTGCTCCGCCCCTGTCCTTTAGTTCCTTTTTAAGTGTATTGCTTCGTTAATCCAACTTGTTAAAAAAATATCATTATTATATATTTCACATCAATTTTTACCTCCACTTTTACTCATTAACTCTTTACCTACTGATTTTTCAGAAGGGAAAAATGATAATTGTATAAACTTTTACCCATTAACTTTTCAAAAACATAGTTATTAAAGGACAACCCAAAATGAAAATGTCAATACTAAAAAAGGGAGGGAGGGAGTAATAGATTAATTTTCATTTGGTTATAAGTAGATAGATAGATATGATATGATGGCCGGTGTGTATTTTTTTTTGGCAACATCTTGACTTATAGGCGTAGCGTTCACTAGTCGTTAATACAGACAGAAAGTTCAAGATGGGATTCACTTTTTTTTTTTTGATGAAAATAGCCCCCTTTTTGAGCGATGATGAAGTCCATATATAAAAATGTCCCTTTTTTGGATAACCAAAAATAAAATAAAAATGTCCCTTAATATAGTAATTTTTGGATGAGAGAGAGGTATAAAAATAAATTAAATTGAATGAGTAATTAGCACCAAAACAAAATTACGCTGTCTGTAGTTCAATCAAAGAGAATGCACTAATAAACATACGTGTGCACGCGCGTGCGTTTTGACCGAGCATGACGGCAAGTAAGATATTTACTTTTCAAGCTTTAATTTTTTCATTGCGAATGACAAAATCCTCAAAGCCATTTGGAGATTTATCTGTTCGTTAATTTTATAGCCTTAGAATTAATCGGTATTCTCGTGAATCGGTCAAACATTGGATTATAAAAAGAAAAGCATCCATTATGCTTCAAGGATGAACAAACTCTTAACGACCTTAACGGACTGCCCATGCGAGTGACCGACACGCAGAGGAACGACCGTTGTGGTAGCAATCATCAATACAATAGAATATAGCTGCAAACTCCCCCACTCTTTTACTGCCACGTGGATGAATGTCTTTTGCTAAGTTGGTAACGCAAATTATTGATTAGGGTATCTGTCAGTTTAATCGCATATCGGTAAGCGAGTTTACGAAATATCCCTCTCTCTTAGAATTCAAGCCTGAATTATAAAAGCAAAGTTGGATGTATCGTAAATACCCTTATCGACATCCAATTGAGCTGAATTTTTGCTAAAAATTATGATCAAAGTTTTATAAATAAATCGATTATTTTTGTAAGACCTAAAATGGGACCAAATCGAATCTGTACGTCCGCACAAAAAAGATCCTACATCTGTACGCGTATCCGTTCTGTTGATTTTGATTGATATGTGAAACCCAAAAGATTAGACAACCATATCCTCTTATCGGAGCTAATTATAGGAAGTTTTTGTCCCATCAAAGGAAATCATATCAAGTATTTCGTTGTACCCACGAGGCCACGACTTTCGGTAAATGCATGCATCGCTGATATTTCTCTTGGGTGAAAAGCATTTGGTTGAATGACTTCGAATCTGTCGACGACACCTTGCCATTTATTCACGGTTAAGGATGTCAATCGTGCAGGGAGCACAAACTGTTGGGGCCACTAAGCATTTTGTCCGATCGTTACTTCTGAGGTCTCGAAATTAGTCGAGTGCGTGCAAGGTGGCCTGAACTATCCGGTTATCAACCAACCAACCAGACTAATTCTTGGGGTTACCTTGCCTGCTGTCTGAAAAATGCGGTTACGAATACCAGAAAATTACACATATAGTACTCTACTTCATAATTACATACAGTTGGATGGGTGTCTCATAACAACAATTCTAACACCACACACAGGTCCCACCCATCGTTTAATTGTGTGTACAAGTCTTGTGAGGGTGTTTGTGAACACAATGGAGCCCAATTTGGGTTCAAAAGACAAAATCCTTCACCAAAACTAAATAAGTTAACTTAAAATGGTTTTTTTCCAAAATCAATTCACCGGACTATTTTTAAGATTTTAAAAAGCGTATTGAAATGAAAGACTCTTGCATGAAAGAATAACTTGTCGGTTAACTCTTACACAGAAGAGTTAGCTCATGCACGCATGAGTTCCCGTTTATTGTCTACCCAATAGGCTGTCAATAGAAAAACCGAACTAAAAAATGAGTCGAGTAAATGAAATAAAATTTAAGTTGTTCTAAATTCTAGCCAACTTCATTTCGAATTGTTTTCCCAATATGCAATTAAGCTCTATGAAGGAGGTAGGAGCGTCCATTAATTAGATGGTTGGGGATAATGCGCAACTGCACGATTCATTCTTAATCAGTAGTCGACATAATCCCACCACCATTGGTATCTCATCGCCTTCTTAAGGTAAAAAAGTACAGGTTAAGAAAAAGTACTTCAACATTATTGGGTCAATCAGGCCCCATGGGAGAAGAATTTGGGTGCGTGTAGGGTAGAGATAACGTGGTGTCCGGGCGCGAATTTCGGTTGTCCAAAAGTGTTTTGGACGGTCCGGATTTTAAAATACACTCTTACCAGTAAAACTGTATTTAAAATTTAGACCTTTTGAACGGCTGAGATGCACAACGGGTACCTCCACGTGGTACTCGTCTGGCACTCAATTTTTCTCGGCCCGATGGACCTTTATGGAGTAAATCAATGACCAAATTAAAACATAGAGATTTTGAGAACCAAACCAATTAACCACTGAAAGTCATAGAATCGAACTAATCTAAACAACTGGACTACGATTTGTTTCGGTTTTAACCACGGCTCATATAAACTTGCATGGTATATGTATTTACATAAGCTGTGGTTTTGATTAGTTTAGAACCAAAACCGCTACGAGTGGAGATGGTGGAATGTAGATAAATTTTGCCTAAGAATATGATTCAGTACAAGTTCAGATGTGAAATAAAAACTTTAGAATCCGCCTTATGAGTTGTGATGTCATGATTTGCGTCATTGAAATTCTTTTCTTGGCACCCTCCCTCATTTAAAGTTGACTTGTCCGGTATTATAGTCTCATAATCGGAATCTATCGATTATATTTTACTATTCGATTTCATCCTAAGGGTAGTGTACGTGTTAAGTATTTTACTATAATCTATCGATTATAGGGTGCCGGTGCAAGATTTTTTATCTTAGGCCCCGATTGAATGAAGCTAAAATTTCAAGGGGATAAGTTATAGAGGGGGATAAGTTATTAGAGGAGGTATTATTACCTGCAACCAACAAATGTCGTGATGGAGTGCGCGTTTGGTGATTAGAGAGAGAAAGAGAGAGAGAGGGAGAAATGGGAGCACGGGCGAAAGAGAGGGAGAGAGAGAGAATTTCTAGAGGAAATTAAGAGGTAGGGTTGAGGAATTAATTAGGTAGGATTCTTTTTTTTTTGGGGGGAGGAATTAAAATGGTAGAATTTTTTGTTTTAAATCAAAAAGGTATATTAACCACGGAGATTTACATGTTACCAAATCCTAAGTGCCATATTTCCCATATTTTGGTCAACCTTTGCACGTAAGTTACAATATAGGATTTTCATTATGGCATACGAATCACCTTACCTTACTGATAAATAGCAGAAATCCCGTGCTATGCACAGGTGATGAAACATTCTTCACGATTTTTCTTCATGGAAGTACAAAAACCCTACAATATAGGATTTCCATTATGGGATACGGATCACCTTAATTAACCAAGATAACTGCACAAATCATGGGAGCCCGGCTGCCATTTTGAAAAGATTACCATAGGATAGCATCACACAAATTTATAATTTGAAATTGAGTTTCAAAATTTGAGTTTGAAAACCTACAACATTAATTTTCGCTTCGTCTCCCTACATTCCATATATATGATCCTCTCTTCTCTATCAGCTAGCATTCAACAGCTCCATTTTGCTTACACCAACCACGGTACATGATGATTTCAAGGACCCAACTTCGTTGGACTACTAGCATCATCGTGATTCTATTTCTTTTTTGTCTCGCTGTTTACAACTCTTTCTCCAACAGTATTGTTCCTAGTTCTAAAGCAAGGACCGTATTCAACCTCACAGAATACTTTCACAATCGTACCCTCTATATTTTCGGAGACTCTACGGTGTCAGCTCAAAACTTCAAGATGCCGAAATATCCTTATGGCATAGACTTCAGAGAGCGGTTGCCGTCAACAACAATAAGATTCTCAAATGGCTACACATTTGCCGATTACATAGGTACATTTTTCTTATCATCAAAGGAAAAAAAAATTCATTATCACAAAAGTAACAGAGAAAATTACAGTAATTTTTTCCCACTCTCCCCCTCTAAACTTCTTCTCTCTCGCTATCCCTCTTCTTTTTTCTTCTCTCACCCCTTTAACCGATGTCTTTCCTCCGTTTCCGCTTCACCATCTCCGTTTCTCCTTTTTGTTTTCCTCTATGTGGTTGGGGGCGGATCTTGGGGTGGCGGCTGCAGTAGCTTGTTTTAGATGGTTAGGGTTAGGTTTTGGGCTTCTTCGGCTGGGCTTGGCCCACTGGGTGATTGTAGGGCTTTGTCCGTAGAGTTTTTCATCCAACTCGTTTGGTTGGATCCCCCTCGCATCTTTTTCGATTTGATGAAATTCAAATTGTCATATTTACATATTGTTTCTCGAGTAATCCTTTGGGTTTACTCATAACATGCACATGCATGCATGATATCTAGTTAGGTTCCCTTTTTTTTTTTTTTTTTTTCAAGAGCGTGTTTGGCGTACAAGTTTCTAACAAAACAAAGACGTGTTATTTTACAGCAATTCGCATGGGCAGTCCTATTCCACGAACTTTTGATGACTGGGTGGAACAAGAGAGGAGAAGCTTTTCTTCTTCCGGCATTAATTTTGCATCACAACACTGTGCGATTTTGGCCAGGAACCAAAAAATCGAGGTGAAAAAACACAGTTTAACTTTTGTTCTATTGCCCATTAATCACTTTGAATTAAGTTATTTGTTTCATTTGGCAGGACTAAAGTTATTTCTAACTTTCCTGCCTTTTATTTAGCATGGGAGTTTAGGGGACCAAATTGGCCGCTTGTACCATTTCGATTCAGCTGGGTTTGGCAGATCTCTTTTTCTCTTGTCCGTTGGAAGGGATGACTACATTTTCTTACATGGACAAGTGGTAATTAGCAAAATGTTTTCCTTACTATTTGCTTAATTAATTAAATTAGAAGATTACACGATAACTTATACTTTTTTTTGTCAGAATAATTGGGTGAAATATGCAGATGAGCTTCTTACCCAATTCACGTTCTATCTAGAGGTACATAATTGAGTAAATTAATTAGAGCTTTTTGTTTTCGGCCAAGGAAATTTTAATAATTTCTTTACTCCCGTCTCGAATAACACACCATACAAACCCTAAGTTAAAATGGATATATAAAAAGAAAAACAGCATATTTTAAGCGAAATGAATCCAACCAAGATCGGCAAAAATCCCCAAAACAAAATGGGTCGTTAAACCCTACAACAGCAAAGGGGGGAAAAAAACAAAAACAAATTCAAAAAAATGCCTGTAGAGCATAGAGACGAGGCCGGTTCGGGCGCTTGAGAGTGCATGTTATAGTGTTATACTGTTTCTAATGGATAAGTTGTACATTTGTAGGTTCTATATAACATGGGAGCAAGGTCTTTTTTGATCAACAACGTTGGGAATCTTGGTTGTATTCCTGACAGGAGGGATAATTCAACTAAAGAATGTGAAAAACTATTGACCAATAGAGGTCAAGTGTACAATGCGAAACTTGAATTGGCTCTGTCCGATTTCACCAAGAAGTTTCTGGAGACCTCAGTGTTATTAGCTGATAGCTACGAACTGTCTGCTCAGATTATGGAAGACCCCTCCAAGTTTGGTAAATGCATTTTTTTGTCTCCAATTTTTTTTTTTTTTATTGCTATGTACTAGTATATAATACTCCCTCCGTCTCATTTTAAATGTCCCATGTGTAAAATCGTGCTATTTTGACTTTAAAAGAAAACATATTTCTGGATATTTTTTTTCAAAATTTTTACACTATTCAAAACTACTCGTTGGGATCTTTTGAATGATACAAAAAAGAAAATTTAAAAGTAATTCCGAAAATATTTTATTTTTTATGGTCAAACTTGCCCGATCTCCCGTAGGGGATGAAGGGAGTATTATATATATGCCTTGCACTCTCTACTCATTAAAATTCAATAATTCTCATTTTGTTCAGGTTTCAAAGTTATCGACTCGCCATGTTGTGGAGAATGGGCACCAGATAAAAATATGTACGAGTGCAAGGAGGAGGAGACTGAGTTTTGTAACGATAGGAGGCGCTATTTGTTTTTTGATGGTGCCCATACTACGGACGAGGCAAATAGGATCTTTGTAGAAAGCTGTTTCTCAGGTATAGCTTGTTACCGCCCCCTTAAGAGCAACTCCACCAGATTCTCTATTTCACATTTATGAAGGTGGATAGTGACACAAAAATATCTTATCAACCCTTCAAAATAGAGGGTTGGACTCCTCCATCGTCTGACATTCCATTTGGATCGTTGATGAGAAATTGTGTCACTATTCATCTTTATAAAGGAAGAAAAAACAGAGATATGAAATGTGGGTTGCAGGGAGAAGTTAATCTGATTTTGCTGTCAGCTCCTCCAACAATATTCGATATCTTGACCTTCCAACAAGGATTGTACAAGAGTTGCCAGCTGAAGTAGACCCAGTTGGTTTATAAAACTATCTCTACCATTCTTATTATTGCACATCTTTTTATGTTTTAAAAATTAAACGAGAGTTTTATTTGGTCAAAATTGATTTTTTGATTTTTTTGATTCCAAAATTTTCTCATATCCATATGAGATTTTGTGATCTTCTTTATTGCGTTTTGATGTTTCAATATTTTTTGTTCTGATTACCGATATAGTGTTTACTTTGCTAAATATGAGATTTTGTGGACTTATATGAGACTTCGTGACTATCCATATGAATTGCGCACCATATGCCAAAAGGTAGGGTGTGTATAGTAGCAACACCCCGATCGAAGAATAGCCACGTTACCGAATCCTATATATATATATATATATATACGTGTGTGTTTTGTTGTGAGTGGGTTAGTTTGACCTCATTATTTAGTATCTCAACACTCTAAAAAAAAAAAATCACGAAATTCTTCAGCATAATCTATTCTACACATATCATCCAAATAATTTTACAAATTCTAAGTTGAACACAAATAATTGGCTCATAACACTCCCAGATCAGCTCCAATTTTGGTTGGTAATAAGTGAGGCCACGCAAGGGCAGATCTCTTCCCTCCATTTGCATGGGCTAATCTGGCAAATCGCAAACAGCAAATAGCCCAAACCAGGTCCCTATGACCGAAGAGGGCGATGCCGTTTTTTGTTACCAGAAAATAAGACGTGAGGATTTTAATTATGTTAGATTAGTAAAAGGGATCAGTTCAAAAAAAAAAAGATTAGTAAAAGGGATATCAATATTGTTTAATAGCTTGGAACCTCTCCCTCCACCTAAGTATTTGTACACAACTAAGAGTGAGTTCTCCTTAGCTATAGAGGCTATTTTCGCATTTTGTCCTTGTTAAAAAAAATCGCATTAATATCTTTAGCACAGTGGATTATTCATTCGTTTCGACGAGAGGAATCTAAAAAACCCCAAAAAAATTTACTTTTACTCAAATAGTTTTGGAAATATCCAAGATAAGCTATTCAACACGCGGAAGGATTCCATTCTTTGATAAGGACTGCTTGTTAGACAGATTAATTTGGAGAAATTAAATAAGAAGGGATTAAGTGGAGAATATAATAGAAATGTGAATTACCTATGAAGTGAAGACTATTTTATACTACTTGGTAGTTTGTCTGTGTGGATTAATTTCGGCAAATAATGAAAAAAAAAATGACAAATTACTTGATTGCCCTTGGAAATTCTTATTAATAATTTAATATGCAAGTTTGGATATAGTTGGGAAAGACGGACTAATTCTAGTGAGTTTGTTTAATCCCCCAGATTAAGAAGTCCAGGGGTGTACCTACTACCTACCAAACATCGGGTTAATTAATCTCAGATTAGAAAGTAAATAGATATCCAACGAAGTGGCAGCCCATGCCAACTAAAGGCGTCACGTTTTGGGCCCTTTTTCTAGGTTCAAATTCTTAGCCCATTGTTCAATACTCCCAAATTTGGTTGGACAATTTTATTTTTATTTTTGAACACATTGGTTGGACAATTTATTTTATACAAAAATAAATGCACAATATCTTTATTTGGTAATTGATGAATGAACGCGCAATTTCAACAAGAAATAAAAAGAAGAAATTCAAGGAGATACAAAGGCTATAAACTGAACCATTGATTTCATAATTTATATTTAGAACTCCTCTTAAATTGGTTTTCTGTAATTTTCTTCACACTTTTCATTGGTTATTTTGAACAATCTTGGTAACGAGAATCTGAGTCCGAGCTGTCATACTATGAGAGGAAAAATGGGTGGCAAAACATACTACAAACTCTGATGTTTGACAACTGCATTTTTCCCCTAGAGGGTCAGGGCCTTCATGTTCATATATGCCCCATTTGATAACCCGACTAGCAAGAATAAGATTCTTAAAGTGATGGGATTATAATAGGTTTCGTAATACTAGGGATTACTCAATACCCCTCTCTAATTTCAAGTTTTTGTTTCCTTTCCATTGTACTAGGTCTTGGGATTGGACTATTAGTCCTAACCTCATGTTTGTTTCCAAATGTGAGGACGAGATTCAAATACATGGGGTTCACGTAGTGAGTCAAATCACTACGTTCCCGTAATGACTTCAATTATGGGCCCTATGAAATTTGTATTTGCGGTCGGAACCGTTTATTTTTTCAAGAATAATGAGCACGCTATTCGTACAAAAAATTATGATCATCGGAGATTGGTTGAAACACAATTGAGACAAATTTGTCTTACAGTATATTCTCCAAATGATATTGGTCATCCATATAAATGGTATTCGAACATATGGCTACCAATATCCAATTAATTTGACTTTTTACATGAATAATCTACTTAACATTCCCAATAAATTATACGGTTCCAATTATAACTAAAGATTTCATAGGGTCCACAATTGAGGTCACTACGGACTTGGATCACTATGTGTACCCCAAATCCATACTAAATTGACAACTTTGTCCTTGAATGTTTCCCTATTGTTTTCCAGTTGGTTAACCAAAAAAAATCTTTGTTTTCTTATGTGTTGTGGATAATTATCACATTCAGCAACAGAAAAGTAAAATGGCGGGCCGCGTCCATAAGTTGTTTTGATATCTATCAAAAAAAAAGAAGAAGAAGAAGAATGCTAGCAGTGTGAGGTCATGGTGGATTATTCTTATAACCACCAAAATGATGCCAGGACCCACGCAATGTTCGGAAGGGAAGGTGTCATTAATTCTTGCCTTGTTCAAGTTAGAACACTTGTACAAGAAAAAACAAAAAGTATCGGGAAGTAACTGCCCACTCCAGGCGTGGGACTAATTTTGTTTTGCACCCATTAACCATATTTAATCGATCTAGTGAAATTGAACGAGGATTTTTGCTTTCAATAAGCCGCAAAGCACAAGAATCGGTTTCGTGAGGCTATCCACGTGGGAGCATAGCATCCACTATGGCTGATTTAATTTTTCGCATGTTAAAGTGTTTATATAGCTAAATGTAGAGATCAATTGACTTAGTTAAGGTATAGGTTAGGTAATGAACTTATGTGAAGTATTATGTGAAAGAATTCAGAAGTTAAACAATGAAATCTGTGAGATAAACTGAAAATGGAATTCAATAGAAGAAATTTCAGTTACTTTTCTGTATGTCTCGATGATTACAAAGGAGGAAAACCCCCTTTATACTCTGACCAACCGACTCAGCTTTTTGGACAACTAGTTAGCACAAGGATTGCTGACCTGGCAATCAACTAATTCTCCCGCCGAATCATCAATAGAAGCACACTTCCACCTTAACGTATTTCCAAGCTTCACAAATGAAGCATTATAAGAGAAAGCACAAATGAAATGAAAAATCATTACAAGTAGACTAAGAACTAAGTAGACTCCTTAACACCCCCCTTCAAACTTATGGGAGGGATGCCAACCATAAGTTTGTTCCGTAAGAACAGAAACTGAGACACAGGGAGACCTTTGGTAAAAATATCTGCAACTTGATCACTAGAACCAATAAAGTGCAGAACTAAATGTTTTGCCAACACTTGCTCACGTATGAAGTGATAGTCTATCTCAATGTGTTTCGTCCGAGCACGAAAAAATCGGATTGGATGCTAAAGCCATGGCGGACCTATTGTCACACCACAACACTGGAGGGGAAGAAAAAACACTGGAGGGAAAGAAAAAACAAACTTGAGCTCAAAAAAGAGTTGCTGAATCCAAACAATATCAGCAGCCGTATGTGCCATAGCCCTATATTATGCTTCAGTGGAAGAACGAGCTACAGTTAGTTGCTTTTTAGCACACCAAGATATAGGATTGGACCCGAGAAAAATGACATAACCAATGGTTGATCGTCTGTCCATGGGGTCCCCTGCCCAATCTGCATCAGTAAAACCAGTCAGAGTCAAAGAACCATTTGTGAGATGTAGACCATGAGTCAAAGAACCCTTGACATAGCGGAGTAACCTTTTGACAGCCCCAAAGTGACTAAGTTTGAGACGATGCATGTGCTGACAGATTGTATTAACAGCAAAGGCAATATCAGGTCTTGTCAAAGTTAAATACTGCAGAAAACCAACTAAAGTTCGAGACAATGTAACATCTTCAAACAAAGGGTCACAATGATCAATAGGTTTCTTGGAAGAAGTTGGAGATGTACTAGGTTTACAATAAGACATTCCAGCCATTGTTAGAACCTCTGCTGCATATTTAGCTTGAGAAAGAAGCAACCCATGCTTTGTGTGCGTCACTTCAATACCCAGAAAATAGTGCAAGTCACCAAGATCCTTCATAACAAATTTGTTACTAAGTTGTTGTATTAGCTGAGCAATAAAGGGTGCATCACTACCAGTGAGAATTATATCATCTACATATACCAATATTAGGATAATAGCACCAGCCCTGTGAAGAACAAATAAAGAGGAATCTGCTTTGCTAGCTTGAAACCCAAGATCAATCAAGTAGAATGAAAAGACAAAGAACCAAGCCCTTGGTGCTTGTCTAAGTCCATAGAGAGCTTTTGTGAGTTTACAGACATAGTTAGGATGAAATGGATCCTTATAACCTAGAGGTTGGCGCATGTAAACATCTTCGGTGATCACTCCATGCAAGAAGGCATTTGAAACATCAAGCTGTCTCAAAGGCCACTTATAATGAACAGCTAAACTTAGAACAATTCTGACTGTGGGCTGCTTCACAACTGGACTGAAGGTCTCAACAAAATCTAGTCCCTTGGCTTGTTGATTGCCTCCTAGCTGACGACCACTCCACCTCGGTCCGACCACTTCCGGCTATCCAAAAAATTAGTTAAATGTCACTAATTTTAAAAGTTCTAATTTCGTACAGAAAATTAAAAAAATCAATTCCTCCCTCCTCGCCCACCACCACCCCACCTTCGGCGAACCACTTCCGGCGATCCAAAAAATTAGTCACATGTCACTAATTTTTAAAGGAAAGATTGAGGCAAACGGCTGGAAGAATCAATTATCATCAGAGAGCATTCTCTCTGTCAAAATTTTGTTGTTTTCCTCCAGGATTTTTTTTTACTGCTCAGGTAAAATGAAAGAGTGGCCAGTCTACTTTGTCTCTCCGTTCTGATATTACCCTCATTGAAAGCTCCCATATGCTTCCTCCTCCTATTTTGATGCAATGATTTGACTTAGAAACTCATCATTGTCATGCCTATTTTATGTTCTTAAATTTGCATAGCTAGCTTAGTACGATGTTTTTTTTTTTTTAAGAGCAAAAGAAATTCATTAATTTTTGGAAACGAATTACAATGATTAATTTTTGTTAATTGTTTGGTATACTTGATCATATCTTTACCCTAGGGCAGAATATGAGAATTAGTACTAAATATTTATTACTACTAATTAAGACTACTCATGATAGGTGTCACATTACACATGAGGTGAGGTCACTATATTCCTCTCTCTACATTTCGTGCATGTGTATAGCTCCTCTGCTATTTTTAACAAAATGGGTTCGGATATTCTTCAAAAAATTTGATGGTTCAGATTTTTAAGAATTATCTTATCGATAAGATTCTCTAAGCATACCCAGTTAGAGTTTTTGAGCACATTTGTTGAAAACTCGGTTACGGAAAATTTGGAAATCAATAAAAACAGAGACAGATAAATTAATGGAAAATTCACCTGACCAAACTCAGTTCACCAGAATTTGGTAATAGACGATTCGAACCGGGGCAAGAATTAAGATTCTCTGTCCTTAAAGCAAATTCGCCCTCCACACTGGTACTGATGGAATACGCGGACATCTGCTTTCAAGGACTACCCGATTTTCACCGAACGGAAGTAGCACTCCAATCTGATCGGTTGGCGAACCAGAAAACCGCGTATAACTCTCAAAAGATTTTATGTAGTGAATGCAGAATGTATGCAAGGAAAAACGTGAATGAATGAGGATGAGGAGTGTCCTATTTATAGAGAAATAGGCACCCGATCGGAGAGGCATAAAGCGAAGAGATGTGGCTGTTCAGAAATGAACAGGACCGGCGGCACCTTCTTGCAGTTCGTGAACAGACACGAAGGAAAGGGAAAAACTCCGAACAGGTATACTAGTTCCGCAAGGGAGGAATTGAAATAAAACTTCATGGATCGGGTTTGACCGGGACCAGTCCGTAAATAAACTTCCAGTAAAAAGATAAGAGCCTCTTGGGCCAAGCCCGGTCAGTCGGATGGGCAGGCGGCGGCGCGCGCTTGTGGGGTTAAAGCCCACTTTATCCACACCCTCTCCCCCTATAAAACTTCCATGACCGGGTTTGACCGGGCCCAATCCGTAAATAAACTTCCACTAAAAAGATAAGAATCTCTTGGGCCAAGCCCGGTCAGTCGGACAGGCAAGCGGGGGCGCGTGGGGTTAAAGCCTACTTTGTCCATACCCTCTTTCCTATAAAACTTCCATGACACAAAGGGTCCAACCCATTGTGTCAAACTAGATGTATATATACCCAATCAACTTGTTCTCCACATCCAATGTAGGACAAGATTTCCCCATCTACCAATGTTCATGTAGGCACTTTCAAGGTCAATTTCTCATTCACCTTAACTTGATTTTGGTCAACCGAGTGTTCGAGCTTAATCTCATAACTAAGACGAACACAACGGTATGTGGGTCCGTCCACGTGGACCTATGGGACCCACTAAAATAATTAATTAAAACTGAATGAAAATCAAGTTTTTCCAACACATTTACACCACTAATTGGTGTAATGGATTGTTCAAATGTAGACGGTCTCCTCCGGCAGTATGTAGACGGTCTCCTCCGGTGAGGCCGGCTTGGAGTCCGTTCGAGTAAATCAGTAGAAGAGCTACCCTGAGCTCAATCCATTAAACGGCCCATGCAATGGCTAGCGTTGGCATTCGCGACGTCGGGAACCCTCAGAGTTGCGAAGGGATGCTCCAATGCGAGTTTCTGCTGACAAGTAGAAACCCCGGGTGCGGCAGCACACCACCCACCCACAACGAGCCGGACCACAGTGAAAACCCACCACCGGAAAACTTGTAAAAGCCAGTCCGGTGCCAAACACAACAGCAAAACAAAACAAAAGACAAAACCTAAAAACAACTGATCAGTGAGAAAAAAAGAAACACACTGAACTGAGTCAGCCCGAGTCACCCACGGCTGAGTCACTGAGTCAACTGAGTTGCACATAAGGCCCAAGTGTACCTTAACAAGTAACAATCCAAAGCCTCAGTGGCGGCTCGCATCAATTAGTGGCTCTATTTTGGCTGTATATCATTTGGAGATCATTTCTCAAATAAGCTTGAATATAAAGTTTTGTTTAGCAATGATAATTTTCAAAAAGCAAAAAATAGATAACTTAGATTTAAAATTATAACAAAAAAATTCTTGAATAGCCATATTTTAAATTATAACAAAAAAGTTTCTTGCATAGCCTCATCTCAGTCATTAAATCCAAATCACTAAAAGAGAAAAAGAGAGGGTGATTTTATGATTTTCCTGCATGCAACACTTATCGTAAATGCGACCACCATGTATAACCAAACTTACCATATTGTATGACCACACATATTACAATATATGATCACAAATTATACACTCTTACCAAAATAAATGACCACAATAAGGATTTGATGCCCCAAAACTGAGCAATTTTTCAGTGTCGAGAGGGTATCACGTTGTATTTCATCGGCGCATTTAGGCCGTCCATTTTGATTTTGGGCGGTTTGGATTTAGAAAAAGAAAAATGAGTGTGAGTGAGTAGAGAGAGGGTTTTAATCTCATTTGTCCAATACACTTTTTGACAATCCGGATTCAATATTCTTGGGTGGCAGGTGGTACCCATTGGGTACCCAAATATTTTTTCCCCAAAACCGGACTGGAGCATCATAGCCGAATCCCCTCACAAAAGCGGTGGATGATCACATATAACAACTGGGTGTTCACGTACGTGGTGGTCGGAGAAATGGATTAAATGGGATATGTGAACTAGTAGAAGACAGAAAACAATTTGGATATTCCCGTTGATTTGCCCCACTCTGTCTCTCTGTCTACTGCAAAGAAGGCTTTTTGTATGAAATTGAACCTTCTCTGAGGAGTAATAAATGATTTCCCCACCTTTCGAGGGACAAAATCTTTTCCTTTCCCTCTCAATCATAAGGCTTTGTGGAGTATTAGGGCTTGTTCGTTTGGGTTTTCGGAACCGGGTTTCAAAAATTCTTCCTTGTTTGGTTTCTCTAATGGGTGTCCTTTTAATTTTTGAAGGGTTTTGAGAAACGGTTCTCAAAATCTCATTTGGGTTTTCAACAAAGGTTTTCAAGGGTTTTGAGAATCGGTTCTCAAGAACCCTTCCAAACAAGGTGTTAACGTTTTCAGGAAATTGTTTTCCCACATTTTGGAGGACCAAATATTTCCTTTCCCTCCCAAAATCATGAAAAGAGACTCTTGAGATGGGACAGAATTTAAGTCATATAATTTGTGTGCATTTGCAAATGTGAGAGCGCGAATACAAGCATTACAAGTGTTGGTGAAATAGATCGTAAACAATTCCGGCCACTCCCTCCGTCCTAACTTTTTAATTATTTTGAAAATTTGTACCACTTTTTAAATAATTATATCTTGCAATAATCATTTAGGTGATTTTAAAAACGTTATTTAAAAGAGCTCACTGAGATCTACAATATCAAACAACATTCATACTACATACAGAAATAATTACCAACTAAAATTTATAACCAACTTTTTTATCCGATTAAGATAGAACGAGAGACAAAAGAATGGGGACGTGGGGAGTACTAAACTTCGTGAGAGTAAAAATTGAGAGCGAGAGTACTATTCGAGAATTGATAGTGAAAACAGAAGGGATTTTAGGCTGATGTGACGGGGAGACTGATTGGAGTCGCGATTTTTTAGACAAGAAATTGAACAAAGACTTGAATAAGTTTTTACTGGTATATACTGAACTAATTTTTTTATAGGGATTTGTAAATAAATTTTCTGAACAAGTTAAATGACTCCGATGATTTCCATCAGACTCGAAGTGATCCTACACAACCCAATGTATGTTTTGTGTACATTACGTAAATGCTTGATACACACAAGAATGTTTTCATGTGATCTTATAATATGGAACACTCTAATTTTTACCTCGTCTCGAAACTTTCTAAGAACACCAATATTTAATATAAAATTCATAATCGGCCTTTTTCATCGGGACAAAGATAATCTCGTAAATCTACCTATATATATATAGTGTTCCTTAAGAATTTGCATGTGATAAACAACATACATTGACATATATATATATATATATAAAGTCATGATCTAATGAGGGATCCCTCAACTCCCCTTAGTTGCGGACCTCCACGTTTTGGACACTTTTCGGACCAAATTTCAACGATCCGAACCGTTAGATGTGTTTAAAAGGTGTTTTAAGGTCCACCATGAGGATTCGTTGAAAAAAAACACTCGGAAGGGGTTGATCGGAGCAGTTTTTGTGAAAAACGCTATCTAAAACGTTTTTCACTAAAACTGCTCCGATCA
>JAXBDA010004434.1:0-28972 GCA_036023075.1 Gaultheria prostrata | reverse complement strand
ATACTGTCCATACACTTTCCAGATTATTTCCCCTTCTTTCTAATCCTCTTCCATAATCTTTGCTGAATGTCACCCAAATCGATCGACATCACTTTGAGATAATTTTCTAATTCGTCGGTGCCACCAACTCCATCACGTCGGCCTTCTGAGAGTTCGTTGATGGGGATGTGGTGGCCCGCCGGTGGTGGGTCGTCTGTGGTGGAGGACGTCGGCGGTGGGGGGCTGGGGATGCTTCGATCTTCTTCTTCTCTACTCCTTCGACTCTCTCTCCTTCTTTCCCCTTTTGCGGATCCTAATACAGGGGCTGGGATTTTGTTTCAAAAGTTTATTATTATTATTATTTTAAATTAGAAACAGGTGGGGCCCACTTGCCACATAGGACGTGTGTGATTTGTGGTGTGTAGTTTTGTGTGCCTGTAGCATGATTCTTTTACGTAATGAAGTCTTTGCTGTGTGCCAGTGATTTTCAAATGGAGTAACTTTTTACTTTTTCATTTTTTAGACGGTTTAAAAGTGCTACTCCTAAAAATTGGTCGTTTTCTAAAAAAAAAAATTAGATAAAAGTCATAATTTTTTAATTTTCCAAATTTTTTCTTGTCAAGCAAACAAATAAGACAAAAAAATTTGACTTGAAACTAAAAAATGCAATTTTTTTTTTATTAAAGACAAATTTTAAAAGTGACTTTTAGCACCGTGACTTATTTTGGGAAATTCAGCCTAAGTCTGAGAGTTTTTACCAAACAGCCTAAAATCTGATAAAAAAAAAAGAAGACCAAATGTGGATACTCTCACAACTAACCTATGGAAAATAAAGAAAATGGAAGGAAAATTAAAATAATTTCTCATCTACTGTTATTTGATTTGGAAAAAAATAATGTTAGGTGCAAAGAAATGTAAATTTGTTTCATGAGGTTGTCCATTTTGCTCGAGAAATTGCCACACTACTGAATAGGACTGCAAACGAGCCGAATCGAGCCGAACTTTAGAACGTTCAAGTTCGTTAAGGTTTTAAACGAACTCGAGCCGAGCTCGAACTCACTAAAAAATTGACGAGCCGAGCTTGCTTAGGTTTGATTCGAACTCGAACATGTTCACGAGTCGAACATGTTCACGAGTCAAAATACTATATATTTATGCTCTCATACAGGTCTAAAACTGTAAATAAAATTTTTATTTTGCACATAAATAAGCTCATACATATATAAAATTATGAAAATATATCAAAATTTTAAGTTTGTAGTACTTTTAAAAAATTTATATTCATATAAGATATAAAAATTTCATTATGAACATGTAAAAGTTCTTATATGTTCAAGGTTATATGTGAAATTCTTACGAAATATATGTATACTCTAGGTTCGTGAGCCCAACCGAGCCGAATATCGTCGAGTTCAAGTTTGGCTCGTTCATAGATCGAGTCTAAAATTGGGGTCCAGGTCCGGCTCGTTTAGTAGACGAGTCGAACTCGAACGAGCTCTTGCCGAATCGAGCCTCGAATAGTTCGCGAACGGCTCGGTTCGTTTGCAGCGCTACTATTGAACGAGGAAAAATTGGGCAGGACTATTGGTTCGAACGTGACATTGGCAGCTCTAAGAAATTTATTGCAGCATGCTAATTAGGGGTGTCAACGGTCCAGTTTGGTGCGGATTGGTATGAATCCGAGGACCGAACTAAAAGTCTACGGTCCGATGTAAGGCAATCCGTACCCAAACCAAAAGTCTACGGTCCAGTTCCGAAAAAATAAAAAAATCACAGTTCGGTTCACGATTTATCCACGGATTATTACATTCCATTAAATAAAAAATAAATTCCACGTTTACATTCACAATATAGTAACTTTTAGAACCCATTCATCAATATCTTTTATAAGTTTTAATGAAAGCTGGCTTCAAAAGGCATCAAAACATAATACAGTAGCCAGTCCTATGTAAATGATAAAAATACTCATGAAAATAACCAAAATACCCTCGTAATGTCTAAACTTAACGTGATAAGTAAACTTAGGCTCCGTTTGTTTCAAGCGGAAAACGTTTTCTGGAAAACCTTTTCTTTGAAAAACATTTTCTGGTGTTTGGTTGTGATATGAAAACATTTTCCGGAAAATAATTTCTCTTGTTTGGTTGACATGGAAAATGAAAATGTTACTTGGATCTCAGCTTAACGGCAAAAACATATTGCTAAAAGCTCCCAAAATGTAAGACAATACATAGACTCTTCATTTGGGACAAAAGACAAACACCTTAACTACACAACAACAACACAATAAAATAAATAGGACACAGCACGTAAAAAAATCACATTTCATAAACCCAAGAAAATCCCTAATCGCAGAGGGATTTTCAATTCTACTAGGACAGTACATAGACTCTGGTTTGCTCGGATAGACGAAGATGGAGTTCAATTATAAATATTACTCCACAAAGCTTTACATATTTGTTTCATTGTCGGGCCCGTGGGATAGAATTTCTCATGGGGCGTCTTTCTTCTTCGGTTTGCCTGTCTTCTTGCCGAAGCTCTTGCCCGACTCTCCTTCAGAAGAAGTGGATCCCACTGGGAATCTGGGATGTTGGTGGTAGGAGAGAGGGCCAAGAGACGGGAGGCCCAGTTGCATGGGGAAGCCGGAGGGGGAATGGGTCGTGGCGGAAGGTCGGAGTAGGGTGAACGGCGGGGGGAGAGAGAGAGAGAGAGAGAGAGAGAGAGAGAGAGAGAGAGAGAGAGAGAGAGAGAGAGAGAATGTCGGCGTGGGAGATGGAATGTCGGGGTGGGCTGGAATGTCGGGGTTCTGGAAAACGTTTTCCAGACTTTAGATCCGGAAATCAATTTCCATATCAAATGCTTCCTTTTCCATTGACTTGAGAAAATGTTTTCCATTGACTTTCATTTTTTGTCGTACCAAACACCGGAAAATATTTTCTACAGAAAATGTTTTCCTAGAAAACGTTTTCCGCCTTAAACAAACGGAGCCTTAATCTAAAAAAGAGGAAGTTAATTTTCATTAGAGGGCAACCATGATCAAACCCACGTGCATGAAACATCAGATACAATTGCAGAAGTTTTAAAAGAGCCAAGAATTCTTAAAAAGCTATACAAGAGTCAAAAGAGCCAAGAATTCTTAAAAGCTACTGTATACAAGAGTCAAGTGTCTAATGAGCTCCCAAACAAAGAACACATGAATTATGATGGCTTGATCCGACACAGAATTATTTTGAAATCCTCCTGATCCAAAAAACACCCGGCTGGTGCTTACAGACTCCCCAGCGAAGGCATCTCATATGCGTGTCCTCAATTAAATCTTCTTACTATGGATGGATCTCTCAGTGCTTTGCCTGTCCATAGAGAAATCCGAAATTGACATGAGTCAAATTTACATGCCGGACAAGACAGGACGGCTAACTGTATTACAATTAGAACAGGATACATAAAACAACTAGCTTAAGCAATATGATTGACAGCCAAATGAAATGAGATTGTGTTTTTACAGCAAGCACATCCAATTTCCCAATTGGGATATCATCAGAAATCACTAATCCTGCCTACCTACAGTTTAGTGTGTGAGATCTTATTGAATCTTAAACGCATTTTTTCATCCTTACGCTTTCTTAATCCCTTTGTACACTACGCAAGATCACAGGCATAAAAGTCAGCAGACAACTTCATGAAATTCAAAATTGTGGGGAACCTGGAACTGCTACTAACAAATCAAAATCCTAATAAACTACAAGACCTCTTGAGTAAAAAGAAAGCAATGTATCAGTCTACTTCAATTTGTGTCAACATAACTTCCGCTCAAAAAAGTCTACATCGAGGATTAAAAATGTCTGAAGCAGTTTCTAAGTTCAAAATCGAAAGGCTTCCAGAATTATCTTGGGAAACAGAACAGAAATCTGAGGTCAACATAAAAATGACGCCGGAAACAAAATGTTGGTATAAAACTAAATTAATGATGTCAAATGTTCCCCTGAACTCTGGACGAAGAATGGGATGAGCTATATTGCTAGTGTACCTTGATGAGTTCACACAATCACATAACCGGTGAGCTTTTGGTAGAGCTAACATTCATATAATAGCTAAAATAAATTGCAGTAACCAAGGATATCGGCAAAACTTTCTGCTTAACTTAGGTTGTCATGCTAATGAGATTAAATGCAGAGGTTCCACGAAAAAAATGTGGGGTTTCCTTGCACGCATAATAACCAATAAAAAAGGAATGTCACTAATATAAAGCTAATTTGATACTCTCTCCGTCCCATTTTCTTGGCCCATGATTCCATTTAATATTGTCCCAAATTATGTCTATTTTGACTTTTCAATGACATAATTAGGTACGTTTCTTATTTTGCCCTTTCTTTTAAGTCACAATGAACATTGGAACACACTCACAAATTCATATAAGATGTCAAATCAAGGATATTTTGGGAAATCAAGTTATTTTTAGTTTGTAATGATGATGTTGCTTAAATTGTTGGATTCCCCCAAAAGCCCAAACATGCTTAAAAAGTTGGAATCCCCAAAAAGCCCAAACATTGTGGGACGGAGGGAGTATATCATTATCATCCGAGAGTTCCCAACTAAACAACTAAACTTCTTTTGTTTGTTTTTTTCTCACAAGTACTTGTATCAAACAAATAATACTGGAGGAAATTTGGAGAATGAATGAAGCTATAGGGGAATGGGTATCTTCCAAGTAAGAGAACTCGTTTAAAATACTTACTATTTTTTATGTGCATGCCACTTTTCTATGGTTCCATACCAATTCCATTGGAAGCAAAGAGCTGCAATACGTATAATCCCAGCAGCAATCACCTCAACAAACGCCATCACGTATGATCTCTGAGGGGATAGACCAGCAGTTGCAATGGCCAGTAGGGCTCCCTCAGCGTTGCATGGCACAAAAAAACTACCAGACTTGATTCCATCCAAAGCTTTCTTAGCAACTTCATCGGCTTTCATGGCACCTGAGGAACCTGCTATGATACTGGTCAACTGTGGCCTTTTCTTCTCCTCTGCAATAATAGAAATCTTTTTAAAGAGGAGGCAAAAGTTGTACATGTAAACATCAATACAACAAAACTTCTGCAATTTAATTCAATGAAGACCAGATACAATTCCACTGCAACATTATCCATGCAGAAATAACTAATGTGCTTGAGACTATCCCCTTGTTCCATCAACTAATCGTAATCTTATTCGCGGATCTTGGTTGGGTTATTAAAAAGAGAAATCTTTTTTTTTTTTTTTATTGATTCCTGAAAACGACTACAATATCTTAATTTGAAATTAAAGATCAGAATATCAAAAAATATACAGCACATACAATATGAACACTACAGAAGGCAGATAAACTGCAGACTTTGCAAGCATCTTCTCCACTTTTCGGTCTTAGATCGGCCACAAAATGGTACATCAAAGATCTCACCATGCCCACAGGAAAAGTTATGTCTCTTTCCAATCTCCAGGTTATGTGTTTTCACGTCTCTCTGAGACCTGAAAAGTGGGAAAAATTCTTCTCCTAGGCAAAATTCCGAAGTGAAGAGCTATAATGAAGAATATTTGGTAGAGTCAAATTGTTTAATACCAGCGTGCTATTTAGTTGAGGGAGGGTTAGCTAGCAAGGTAATTCACTTTCGAAATCCATTAGATTGCTTGATATATACATTGTTGGACCCATTAGCAAAACTCTCATGTTATAAGGGCAAGTGGTGATTGGACATGGTATCTAATCTCAGATATCTGGGAGCTGGGCGGGCTTGGGTTCAAAGGTCTTTGTACGCATCTTTTCCAGCTTGCATCAAAACAGTCTTCTTCTTCATTGACATTACTATTTTCTTCTCTACTTGTACGGATCTTTGCATCTCCACTTACGAAGAGAGTTGCATGCGAGCGAGGGTGTTGGATAGCTTGATGTACCTGGTTGGGTTCATTTCCAAACACCACAAGTTTATGGACTCTTAAGTGATAAGTTTGAGTGAATCAGAACCATAAATTTACCAACTAAAGAAAAGTGTCTACATGGAGGAGGAAGATCTGTATAGGTTTAGAGAATATCTTCGAGGCTTATATTGCATTGCAACCTAATAACAAATTGCGTTAGCAAAAACTATGCTGCCACTAATTCAACAGTATAAAATCCCAAACCTTCTGCCAAACCAGGGGTTTCAGTGTCTGGGGGAAATATTAGGGAGACATGAATGTTATCTGTAATAACTTCCTGTTGCAATGATTCTGCCATGCCCCTGAGGCCAAATTTACTAGCTGAATAAGCAGTGTAGCCATAGATGCCCACCTGCGAATGCAAACAATTTATCAATAGCCACCAAAACAGTGTAACAATTGATATCCCCAAAAACGAATTAATGCTTAAAAAGTATCAAATATGTTTGTTACATGGTAATGGCATTACTCGAAACCAGAGGAAGAATATATATTTGTTTTGAAGCATTCCAAACTATTAAAGAGTGGAAAAGCAATAAAGCTATTAAAGAGGAGAAGCCTGAAAGCGTGTTTCGAAAACATTCCAAACTATTAAAGACTGGAAAAGCAATAAAGCTGGTAAAAAATGACTCCATTAGGGTTAGAGCAGCTTGTAACCCTCCTTGGTGAGTGGGCCTTACTTGCATTTTAGAGGCAAGGCAGTAGAAAGTTTCCAAGTCAAGACCTATAACATAAATTATAAACACAACAAAGGAAGTTGTGAAAAGTAAGGATCCATTATTTCTTCCCCTAAATGAGAGTTGTTTGTTTAATTAACGGGCTTTCAATCGGGCTTGTTACGATGTTGGGTGTATGTCCGGTATTTGATGTAATTCAGATACTTGCATTCTTTTACTGCTTGTAATCAATAAACAGAAGGAGTTGCAAAACTCAACGAATAGCTGAAAAGAACAAAAGGCAAAAGCTATTAGTAAATGTTGAAAAAGTGTTATCCAATCATGAATTCAGTCAGTCAGTGTTCTATACATTTGAAGATGCCCTCTAAATAATAAAGCTCTCAAAATCAATCTCAGTATCCTCGTTGAGATGCCAAATCAAATCTAGCTCTAGAGGTATCGGTTCCAGTCTATAGGAGACCTCAAACTCCCATTGATGTTTATGTATACAACATTGGGGGGAAAAAACTGTCAAAAACACTTGAAATTCACAGTTAAACCAAACAGATTCTAATAGCAAATCAAAAAATCCAACATAAGCTTTACCTGGCCGGCCTGCGACGACATAAACGCAATCGAACCCGGTCCACGCTCCCTCCGATTTGCCTTCATCCCTTCCAAAGCCGCCTTAACCAAATGAAAACACCCAACCAGATTAATATCGATCATAAACCTCACCTCCTCCATCTCCTGCTTCTCCAACTCACAAGGCGTAAAAACCCCCTGGTTGCACACCAACACGTCGATCGGCGCCGCCTCTTCCACCGCCCTCTTCACCGCCTCGAAATCTCGCACGTCGGCGCTGAACACCGCCACGTCGATGCCGGTGGCGAGCCGGATCTCCTGCTTCGCTTCCTCCAGCTTCTTAGGGTCTCGAGCGAGGATGGAGACTCGTGCGCCCTGCGATGCGGCCTGGCGGGCCATGGCGAGGCCGATGCCGCTCGATCCGCCCGTGATGAAGACGTGGCGGTCCTTGATTGGGATTTTGGTGGGGCGAGGGCGGGTGACGAGGCGGAGGAGGAGGAGGAGAGAGAGTGGGAGGAGGAGGAGGAGAGAGAGGTAGGCTAGATTTACGTCCGCCATTGGTGAATGAGAGAGCTTCGATGCTTCAGAAATGGTTTATTGTCCTGTACACTAAACGAATTCGACTACTATTTATGAGTGCAAAAACTAGTTTGAAGAGGACAAAACAACGAATCTGAAGAACAATTTGTTTGCCGGAAGAGAGTGAACGAAATCCTGCGGATCAAAAAAAAATAAAAAACAAAATCCTACATATGGGTCGTACCACAAAGTTGGCAAGCTGGCTGTTATGTGCCAATGCACTACGGGATTGTTGCGCAGCTCAACGAATCCGAGGTTGCGATTGTAGTGTGCCAATGCACTACGAGGCCTTGTTTGGCACCGGATTTGGAGAAGAGGAGATTTGTAATCTTGGGCCCACTCTAGTCCGGATTTGGATGCCATTTTGTTCCGGACTATTTTCATTGTTGCTCAATGAATCTGGGATAGCAGGCCGTAGTGTGCCAACACATTATGGTGTGGTAGGCGACTTATGATTCAAAACTCAAAGTCAAACTAGTTGTTGTGACTGTAGCGCCACCCAACGAATCGGGGGTTGCTGGTTGTTTTGTGTCAATACACTAGAAGATTGTTTTGCTGGTTGAATTTTAATTAAGCACATATGATGTAGTGAGTGAGCTTGCCATAAAAAAAAGAAGAAGAAAGAAGTCAATCTCAGAAAAGTCCATAAAATATTTGGGCTGACTTGCCTAATTAGTTGGGCTTTACATAAGCTCGTAAGTAATTCGGTATATGCGAATGATTAGGCCCAAAACAAGAATGAAAGAGGCAAAGAGCCACAGACTGTTGGGCTTCATTTTTTTTTTTTTTTCCAAAGGAAATAGTTTGTCGCAATGGTGGAATCAGAATTTGAACTTGGAGTTGGCACCCAAAATGATCTATATATTGCCACAGTTTAAAAAAGAAAATGTTTGATCCGTCAAACCGCTAAAATATATAAGATATGTTTGTATTTTGAACAAATGCAAACTTGTTTTTAAAAAGTAAAAGAACTTGTTGATATTTAGTATCTTACATTTTACATACAGACAAATGGAGTCAGGGGGTGACTAGTAAGGGTTGTCGCTGCTGCTACAATTTGAAAAAATCCTAATATTACATTGAAAAAATATATGTAATCATCAAAGTATATAACTCCGCCACTCCTCCATGTAGGACATATATAGCCCGCTCGGCCCGCAAAAATTCTGGCTCCGTCCCTTATATAGGAGAAAAGTAAGAATATTTTCGCAGAGGACGAAACAACGAATCTGGAGGAGGGAGAGAGAGGTAGGCAAGATTTACGTCCGCCGTTGGCGAATGAGAGAGCTCGATGCTGCCGAAATGGTAAGAATGTTTTACTACTAAACGAGTTCGACTCCTTTATTACGGAAAAAAAAAACTAGTTTGACTTTGTGTTTTGGAGTTTTCGCAGAGGACAAAACAACGAATCTGGGGCTGCCGGTGTGTGAATGCACTATGGGATCGTTGCGTGGCTCAACGAGTCTGAGGCTGCCGGTCGTAGTGTGTCAAATGCCAATACACACTGAGATTGTAGCACGGCTCAATGAATCTGCGGTTGCCGATTGTAGTGTGCCAAATGCCAATGCACTATGGCATTGTAGGTAGCACGTCATTATGATTCAAATCATTTGTGTTGTAGAGGTCACAAAACTCAAAGAAAGCGTAAAAAATTAATTTGATCGGGCATTCTATTCATATAGTTAGATAACAAAATAGAAAATAGAAAATGAAGTGGAGATAAACATATACTAATAAGGTGGCAAAATAGGAAAATGCTATATAAGTGCCCATAAACACTACCCAGAAATTACCCAGAAAAGTGAAATGAGTGGATCAAATTCACGAGCCACCCATTTCACTTTTCTGGATAATTTCTGGTAGTGTTTCTGTGTATGTAGCAGTGCTAGGCAAAATGCCTTCAATTGAATTTGAATATGATGTTGAGTGAGCTCTACAACACGAGAATGTCTCAGAAGTACTCCCTCCGTACCATTAATAAGTCCACTACGGAAGTCGTGCAATTTTCAAATAAAAAAATAAATAATTGTGCAAAAGGCGTTCGGATTATAAAAAAGAAAGAAAGAGAGAATGTCTCGCATATAATACCTGGGCTAAAATGCCTGGGCTTTGCATAAGCTTGTAATTCGGGATATGGAAATGATTAGGCCTAAAACAAGAATGAAAGAGGAAAAGAGCTACAGAGTGTTTTTTCTGAGGAAATAGTTTCTCGGCAATTGAGGATCTGTAGGTACACTAAGGCACGTTCCACTGACTTAAAAAGTCAAAAGTCAGTTTATTACGCTTTTTGAGACAGGTCATCCCCTCACAATACATCACATAAAAAATAACAAAAAGTCAATACGTATTTTGAGCTCTCACATAAAAAAGCTAAAAAGCCAAAAAACCAAGTTAGTGGCACACCTCCTAAAAATATGATTAAGTCTAGTTTTATACTCCCTCCGTTCCATAATGTTTGTCCGGCACGGAGTCCAAGGATTCAAAAAAAATGAGTTCTTTGACAAAAAAAATTAATTTTTTTTCCAAAAAATAATAGAACAAACATTCATCTATTAATTTGTGCAAAAAAAATTATTTTTTTCGTAGAACAAAGTCTATTTTTTTTAATCCTTGGACTCCGTGCCGGACAAACATTATGGAACGGAGGGAGTAATACTATGCTGTATATGATCCTACGAGTCGTCCATTTTGTACAACTCAATCGCAGTTCATTACTCCCTCCGTCCCGGAAAGTTAGACACTTTCACTATTCCAGCCCTACGAAAAAATTGTCTATATCTCTGAATCTGTAATGTTTCACATAAGCAATATGGATCTCGTTTGATAGATTTCAATTAGTTTTTTTAAACAAAGTTTTGAAAATCACATAAAACATTATGAATTGAAAGATATATGCAATTTAGAAATGACACGCAGTTCCAAAAGTGTCTAACTTTAGGGGACGAAGGGAGTAACACAGAAAAAAAAATAATTACTGAGAGATGTTTTTAAATACTTGAATCCGATCATATTATTTTTCTTAAAAAATAGGTAAGGTCAGAATTTCTTACCAATTTCCTTAAAATTAACAAGTTCTATTTCATTAGCCACGTCACTTCGTGTTTTTATGGAGCGAAACAAGTTGTAGGCCTTAATAGTTTTATTTCGTACACAAGTCTTTAGGAAAGATTTCTAACTTAAAGTACCAATCACATAATCTGCTCTCAGAATTTTTCGGAAATGGACAAAAACACGATCGTCTGCCAGTGGAAGGTTTTTTGCGTTCAGTCAATCTACGCAGAGTGAATTGGTCCCTAAGGAACCCCCAAAAGGGCCGCCGTCCGATGGGTACACGAAAGTGACGAAGTTGCTGTATCACACAAATTTCAAGTCTGCGAAAAAGACAGAAATATGTTGACCAAAAGGTTAATTTTATTGAATTGAGAAATTAGGGTTTACAATCTCTAGGACAATTTCTAATTAAAGAAAATAAATCGTCTGATTCTTCTCTTCAAGAGTTTGATTCGAGGGCTTGACGCTTGTTCTCGAATTGAACGACGAGATCTTTTTTGGTCTTTGCGAAGATCACAGTGAATTTGATGGATTTTGACTTGAGGGCTTTGAAGCTTCTTCTCAAGTTGAATTGTTTGATTTTCTTCAATTTTGTTGAAAAAGATGGCGAATTTGTGACTGTTGACTTGAGGGCTGTGGAGCTTCTTCTCAAATCGGTCTTTGAGATCTTCTTCAATTTTGTAGAAAGAGATGTGGATTTGTAGATGTTGATTTGAGGGCTTTAGAGCTTGGTCTCAAATCGGTCTTTGAGATCTTCTTCAATTTGGTAGAAGAAGATTTATGACTTGTGGATTTGGCTTGAGCGTTCTTCGGAGCTTTGGAGCTTTGATCTGAAGAGGCGTCTTGCTTGATGTAGACTTGAATGTTCTTCAGAGCTTTGAGTCTTTGATTTGAAGAACCGTATTGCTTGTCGATGGCCTCAAGGCTTGATCTTCAGAGCTCTAGATGCTTGAGCGTGTTGATGACTTCAAGGAATTCTGAAGGGCTTCGAGGCTTGATCTTCAGAGCCCTTGATGCTTGTCTGATGGAAGCCCTAATGTGTGTTAATCGGATGCTTCAATGTCTTGATGACTAGAAGAAATTTCTGAAGGGCTTCGAGGCTTGATCTTCAGAGCTCTTGATGCTTGAATCTCTTCAATGTCTTGATGGAACTTCAGTGTGTAAAATATGAGAGAGGGCACCTCAATTTATAGAGATGTGGGATGTAGAGTTTATGGAAAACTGCAATTCTTTCCATGCTCACATCTCTAATTATTTCCTTATTTGATTTAAAGGAAAATAATTAAAATTTAATAAATATCTTTTTTCTTATTTATTTTAGGAAAGATAATTACATATAAAGAGATATAAAATTTATTTCACCAAGTGGCATAATTTGATTGGCTGGACTTGATAAATAAATAACTGCATCATTTTGACACGTGGCTCCATCTGATTGGTCCCTCCACATATCTTTGACTTTTGACCTATGGACACTTGGCAGCATTTGATTGGCCATTTATTGTGCCCTATTTGTTAGGCCTGCAACACGTGGCCGCTAGTGATAGGCCAGAAATTTTACATGCCTATAGTTGCTTTGACTACAGAACCATGCGTGTCTGTTGGAGCGAATTGGATGATTGGGCTGAGTGGCTGACTCTCCTTTCACTAATATGAACTTGAGTCATCAAAGCCTTTCTGACTCGGACTGGCCCGGTCGCCCTATGCGACTTGCGCTTCAAAAGGGGTCTTTAGTCTTTCTTTTGATTAGAGTTAGAGTAGGGGTCGCGAGAGAGCAGAGCGTACCGCCCTGCCATGGTTGCGAGTCGCGACTGTTGTCAACAAGGCACACTGAAGAGTGTGGAGCTTTTTATCTTTTGTATCTGTAAAGCTCAATTGACACACCAATTCTTTATATTCTTTTCAAAATTGGTCTTGGTTGTCTCCTCCTACTGGCACTCAACTTTGTGAAAGCAGTCTCCTCTATCTGGCTCCCAAGTGGGAGGAGCTGTGTGATTCTGGGATCAAACACAAAGTGGGAAACTCACATGGGTCTTTGTTTTCTTCTCCTCATCTCCTTCCTTGGACCATTGTTTGTGTCCAAGTAGGCAAATTCCAGATCTCAAAAACATTGGAAAATCTAATCAAATATTCCATTTGAAAATCTAGCTTTTCCTGTTCTTGTCCTCTGTAGTTGGCTTTTTTCTTTGAATTATTGTCCTCTGTAGTTGGCTTCTTTCTTTGTACTTAAATTCAAAAGCTTGATTAACTTGTAAGGAATATTATAGTAACTTTTTATAACTTATTTCACCACCATCGATTATTATCTCCAAAACTAGTATATGAGTCTCAAAAACTTCCCATCGGAAGTCGAAAGACAGTTTAATTTGCTAGTATGGGTTGCCTTTGGATTCTTAACAAGGGGGCAATACTAGTCTTAATGGCCATATACATAATTTTGCCCGACTTTAATTAGATTACCCGTTAGTGGAAGAATTGATCTAATATGGTGGATGGCCCTTAGACTGGCTATCGAATTAGAAAAGGCAAAAAAGCTCCTCTCTATAAACCCGAGTCACTCCACAGCCCCACTGTCGTGTATGGCGAAAGACCATCGGGCAAAATGTTTGGTTAGCACTAATAGCTAAAGAAAAGCTGTATTTTGTTTTTGATAACCAGATGTTCTGATCAGCTTTTTTGTATCTCGACTAATTTCGAAACTCTGAAGTTAACGACTGAGACTAATTTCGAAACTCTGAAATGGCCTAAAAGATAAGTGTATTATTGGCCATGAATTACTGAAATTGACACCAGACAATGTAGAATCCAATCCTGAACAAAGCATCCTACCCATCATATCTTCTATCCTTTTCTTTTAGGCTGGCTTGCAAATTACTCAAAGCCACTAAGCCAGCACTTGAGATCTTTTTTGTTTTCTTCTTTTATTCCTGATGACAAAACAGTGGGCATTTTGTCCTCCAACAAGTTGATTTCTTCATGTCAAAGAAGAAAGAAAGAATTCCCATGACACCATAATTGACAAGGTGGGTACTAGCATAATTCCTCCAAAGAATGTGACGCAGCGTTTTTTTTTTCCTTACATATGCTTTCCATATAAAGTTTGTTCTCCTGAATCAATTCAACCAATTCCCTAAAATGTTTTACTTGGCAGTTAGTAAGTTTGTAAAAATAAACTTTTTTTGGTAAAATAGTCCTATCAGGATCTTTTGGTTACATAGACTCGGATGCAAGTGTCCGGTACACAAGGCAGTGTCCATGAGTAATAGATATAGTCATACCAATTACATCGGATCCGGGTCTAAAATTAGAAGTATATGGACTGACTTTTTCTATTTCCTATTCGAATTAAGTTCAGCGTCGATTGAAGAGTTTTTTTACGAGGTCAAAAGAACAAAATTTGACGGCAAAATATTGGATGTCTTGGTGAAAAATCGACGTGATTTGGGCATGCACAAATTTAGGATACATATCTCATATCTTCACTCCAATGTCAAGGATCAATTTATGTGACATACATTAAAACACCTTACTTTACAAGATACATTCTCTAAAGAAAATTAAATTAATAGCATAAATGACTTAGACAAGCCTATACTATGCGAATAGCAGAGCCCCCGGGTCCATACTATGCAAGAGATCGAATTAAACACCATCCCATGTTTTATTACAAGGATGTCATAAACCTTTGGTGAAACACCCCCCAACTAAATTGGCCTTAATTTCCAAATCTTTTCCCTTGCAATGGTAAAAGAAACAAGCCATCAAGGTTATTAAGAAATCTATTTTGTAGTACAAATTTCTGCATAAAATCTACATCACTCAAATTTTCTTGGGGTTCGAAAAATCATGAGATGCAGGAGGTGGAAGCCCTGATGATCTTGAGCAGTTGTTATCAGCAGAGTGCCTGTACTGGAACTTTGAATTGTTGAATTTTCCTTGTCTGTTGTTTTTTCTTCTGGGTTGGGATTGTTGTGGGATGAACACACCTGTGCCTTTGCTTTGATCCTTCCTGCAATTGGTTTGCTGAATATTGTGGGAATATGTTGCCTGTGGAGGTGGATATTGGACAGCTCTGGAAAAGGCCTAACAAAACAGGGAGGCAAACAAAAACAAATGTTATTTTAGCAGCCACAAGTACACAAAAACAGCTTCTGGAGTCATTTTTATTCTTAGGTACAAATTTTATTTTTAAAAAATGGTTGGAAAACTCGGTTAGATAACTGTTTAAGTTGTTTGAATATAACTCAAGTTTTAAGAGAATGGGGGGCTCTGCAGTTCTTTAGGGATGACTGGCCCTGCCAACCCATCCGAGCCGTCCATCTTAGCAACCAAACGGTTCAAATTCGCAGTCTATCTATCGGATTGGGGTTGGCAGGGTTTGCTATAGCGCCCGCTGAAACACCGGAAAGATGTTTTTGGATTTTCGGAGAGACCAAAAACCGATTAGTAATAGATAAAATAGTCTCCCGATTATATTAACAAGTTCGGGTGACTTAGGTGAGTTGAAAAATGTCTAAAACTCCTCCTCACATGCGACCGTTGGCACATGGAGGTACGCATTTAGTTCGGGAGGAGAGGGAATTGACTTGGAAGGAGCCTTAACTCAAGCAAGATGAGGCCACCTAAGGGCAAGTTCTTTTACTATTTGAGGTTTTCGCAACCTAAAATTAATTGACAATAGGCAAAATAACCTATAAATTTTAGTATTAATCAAGTTCGAGCGAGTCAAATGAGCGATGTGGAACAAAATCTAACAACGGAGAGCGAAAGACAACACCAGAAAGATCAGACCTTTTTTTCTAGTTAAACTGAGAAATGGGAGGAGGTGTTGAAGAACCTGGAGAGAAGCTGAAGAACAGTGGGCATTGGGGTCTTCATCATCATCCATGATTAGAAGGGAAATTTGCTTGTTCAAGTCTGCAAAAAACACATCATCTTCCATTTCCATGCCTACTTCCATCTCTTTCTTTCTCCTTTGCCAAGAGTAGTGACTGGAACAGCACCAAAGAGGAAAGATAACAGAACTCCTTTGCTTTCTAAATCTGTCCTTTTTTCCTCCTCTGGGGTTGGATGGGATAAGTGTGTTTGTAATAAATAGGGAAAGGAAAGGTATGGGTAAGTTGAAGGGGCATGTGGGTTTGGATTTCTAATCCTCTGTGGTCTATACTCCTATACCTTAATTCTTGTACTACCGTTTCGTGCATTTTTTACCATTAGATCATGTGAGATTCTTTTTTTAACAAAATTCTCGCGTGATCCAATGGCTAAAAATGCAATGGTACTCCTTCAGTTCTGAAAAGATTCTCCGATTCGCAAAGCGAAAATTAAAAAAAATTATTCTTGTTAAAAAAATTCTAACTTTTTTACAAGTTAAAAAAACTCAACTACTATATCAAATAATTGGAGGGGAAAGAAAGTTCTTTTGACAAAAAAAGTATTTCAATTTTTCGTGACGTGAATCGGGTAATTTTTTTGTAGCAAAGGATAGTACATGGGTATATGAGAATTTTCTTTTAGTTCGACGGTCTGAGGTGTCCGAGTCTTACAGAAGATTTTAGGAATGGGTTTGGAGTTAGTATCCCTCATCTACATCACCACATGTGTGGGGTGGTGGGACATAATGGGCAGTTGGCCCTGTCTAATAAGCCCCACAAGAACAGTGGATATTATCCAGTTGGGTAAAATAGATGATGAGGAGCAACCCACACCCAGATATCTGATCCAAGATAGCCTTAAATATCCTTTATCATATATACTTGGTGGTGAATCAAGGTATGGGTGACGTGATATCTGTGTGGCACATCCGGACCGTCCAAAAATGCAAACCGACAGTCTAGATTGAAACACACCTTTTTTTTTTTGTAATCCTTTTGGCATTTCAATCCGGACCGTTGGTTGCATTTTAGCCTGGATGTGCCGCATAGGTACCACGTGATACCCTCCCCGTACCCAGAAAACACTAAAGGGGGTGCATTCAGTTGACACAAAGGTGTCACACATATGCATGTGCATGGATGGGGTGGGGCTGCAAATGATTCAAATTAGATTGTTAAAGTTTGATTTGAAAACTCCACCAGCTTCAAAATGATGTTCAAGTTCAATTAGTGTGCTTATTTTGGTTGAGTCAATGTCAAACGAGTTTTATTCACGTCAATTTCAACGAGTGGTTTATATTATTAATAATATAAGCTCATTAATGTCTTAGTAGGCTACCGAGCCAGTTTCGAACGAGTTTTAATGAGGTTCTTTTCTATTGCAAGGTGGAGTTTTTAATGAGCTCAAGACCACATTGGCGAGAATTCTTATATTGTATGGCCTAATTTATTGTATTAGGTTCTATAATTATATTATCTTGATCTTCTACTGGTAATATCAAGCTAAGCAATTTTGTCCAAACCCAATTACTGAAGTCTATGACAAATTGTGATTCCAACATTTTAGTTCTTTTAATTTCATGAATGTATTATAGGGATAGAAAGGGTACCGTTTGGCTAGAAAATCCACAGCTACAAAATCTCATTGGCTCAGCTTTGCTTTTTTCCCTAGTGTGAGGGGCCATGAAATGAAGAAGTTAATCAGTGCTCCTGGCCATCCCCAAAACCCTCCCTCACATAATCGTGTGTGAGGCTTATAAACTTAACAGTAACTCCTGCATGCCTTCTCGGACTCCGAAATTAGTCGAGATGTGTGCAAGTTGACCCGAACATCCGCTTATCAAACAAAAAACCCTCCCGCATTCCTGTGTAACTAGGAGAGGGAGTTAGAACATGCCTAAGAACTGAATAATACTCTAATGAAAGGGGGAGTTTCTTTTCTTTTCTTTTTTTCTTTTTTTTAAGGTATAGAGTGGGCGACTGGCTATAGTAAAATATTCTATGCGTGACCATATATAGGGATTCCAGTACCACGGCAAGTCCCAGAGGGACCAATCACCCATGGGTTTCTAATGCCACACCGAGTGCTAGGGGCTCACTCCCAAACCAGCAAGATAGTGAGGCACAAGGAGATCGGCATCGTCTGTGAACCTCAAACTTGCAAGAACCTAAACCCAAATCCCACACCTGTAGTGCCTCCGATCCTACTGTCCATTTCAACAATCGATGGTTCAGATTCACGAATATATTCTTCTCGCTAAGAGTATGCTCTTAATTTATATTCTTCTCGCTAAGAGTATGCTCTTAATTACCGCCAAGTATTTACAAATATATCTGAACTGTTGATTGTGAAAGATTGGAGGACTACAACCTTGTGGTTCCTTGGGGCACTATAGGCTCCCTAAGTCCAATCCTATGGAAGTGAGCTGTTTATCACTTATCACTCGGCTATCACCCTTGTGGTCATGGAATTGGGGAGTTTGGATATGCCTAAGAGCACCAAATAATAATTTTCTCATGGAGTGTTGGGAGGAATAGGAAATGAAGGGTTAGAATTGAATGAAGAGAGTGGGCACTCTGTTGGGTCCATTAGCCATACACATAAATTAGAACTGGTGGGTGTCATACTTCTACATACACTTGTTGAATCTTGACTTGACTAGTTCATTGATGGTCAGGGCGTCCAGCTCAGTTTACGTGTATTTTGACTAATTTCCTCCCAGATTTGGTCAAAGGTAGGCCATCCACGCCGGAATTAGGAAATTCACAAGAAATTACTTTCTTGCTGTCTAACCCCAAGATTCGAGCCCTGATTAATTGTGTATGGTAACAAACCCAACAACCAACCGGACTAATGCTACTTGTGATTTACGTTGGTCTTCTTTGTGAAGCAAGTAGTCATGAATTATGGGTGTCAACTGTCAATAGGGCCACACACCACACTGTTTGCTGGCTAGCCAATGGACCCCTCAAAGTGTTTGAATTATCGATTCGTGGAGAGATTATTGGAAAATAGAAATGTGAATAAAAAAAAAAAGAACATAATGAGGTGAATAAGCTAAATTTCCTTTTCATGTTTAGATTCACTTCCTTTTCTTTTTAGTGTCTGTTTTGTAACGTAATCAGTTCCAGATCTTCTAATAAAAAGTAAGAATCAAGTTTTATTTTGACCTTTTAATAATGGAATAATCATTCGCCAAAATTGGTGAACGATGATTCAGTTGTAGGTGAATGGATTCTCGTTTCAATCCCCATGCTAGGACGTCCCTTATTGCCTGCCGGTATATAGTCACATATCTGAACTAGATCTGTAAGCAGTGACGGAACCGAGTAAGGGCCAGCCAAGGTCCCAGCGTCATTTCGGGTTTTTTTTTTTTTAAAAATTTCTTATGAACATTTCAAATTTGAACCAATTGGGAAGTATTTTTAGGAATTGAAAAGTTCAAACTACATTTTCAAGAATGAAGCTTAATCATTGTGAGTATAATGTCGTTCGGCATCCAAAATCGGAACAATTATGAAGTATTTTCGGGCTATGTCCATGGTTGATTGAGAGTAGAAGATCAACAGCCTACTTACTTGTCTATAGTGGAGGTACTTGTGCTTACTCTTCATGGTTCGCCCTCCGTCCACAAAATCTTGGTTCCGTCCCTGTCTCTGTCTGTAAGGAGTACTAGAAAAAAGTGGGGGATGAGGATAACGAGGTTTGGCTTGGCATCCACCTTCGGGCTTTGAGGGACTCCAAGGTTCATCGCTGGGTCACATCTGTTAGCTCGTCATCAAACAACTGAAGTCTCGCTTGGTAGCTCGGGCGTCAGATTGAGGGCCAAGAAAAAAGAAGGGAGAACAGGAAGGATATAACTGGCCCTGTTCGTTTGGTAGTTTAGTTTAGTTTTGATGATGTCAAAAGGTGTAATGAGTGGAGAGAGATAGAGAGAGAAATGAGGAAAATGTCAACAAAACTAAACTAAAACTAAACCTATTAACCGAACATGGCCAGTGAGACGGGAGGGGGAGGGGGAGGGGGGAGATAGCATAGACAAAGCTTGGTCTTAGCTTGTCTTTCAACGGTTAAGAACTTCTCAGTACCTTTCCATATGAGGCACAAGTCTAACAGTTTTGTAGTTTTTTACACATGAATATAATTTTTAATTTTACATGATTAAAATCATAAAGAGTGCAAAATCAATTTTTCCAAAGAAAATAACAAGACATTTCACAATGCAGAACAAAATAAGTTAATAAGAGGGTTTTAAACTGTGATCCAAACTACTTTATTGGACCAAGAAATAGTAGCCGTACAATGATTGAAGCAGCACAAAGATCTTGGCCAAAGTGAAGGCTAACCTAAGAAGAGAAACAACCAACTCAAAGCAGTCTAATTAAGGTTCCATTACAATGAAAGAAAAATCCTACCCCTTCCATCTTGGTACATTTCAACAACTGAAACAAACAAACTCTCATTCACTTATTTACATGGCCCCAACTCATCGACGACGATCATTCACAAACAAGTGGAAAACCCAACTTTGCCCCCCCATAAAGGCAAAATAGGGTAGGAGGAGTGTGTCGAGAGATGCAATGATCTTCTTCTACTTTGTCACTGCAAGAACTGCTGGCCCTTCCACCTGAAATGTCATCCAACACGTTCACATAATGGCTGTGTCACGAATAGAGGATATGCGGTTCCAAGTGCATTTCGTATGAGTGAAGTAACTTAGGGACACAATCATGCCACATAACACAAGCAAGTTAAAGCAAAAATTAACATTGTGTATCATACAAAGAACTCTGGAGTGGAAGATCATCGATACCAGATTCAAAAGAGTTATATGCTATTATCAGGCTAATATGTGACTTGCATCTAGACGAAAAGAGCTATTGGCCGAAAAAAAACTCATTTGCAGTTTGATAGATCGTGATGCTCTCAGGCGTGTATCTTTTTTAGTTTTATATCTCATATTTTTATTTCCCAGGATGAATAATTGGTTTCCTTCATCTTGAAGAATTACGGGTGCTTCAAGGGGTGCGCACATAAGGAGTCGGAAAACAGATAGTTTCTTATTGTTACGACAAGTCATTGAATCCAACCTATCCAACAATTGAAAAAGTTGTACACGAATAAAATGTTTTCCAGTAGTAGTTCCCAAAATTAACTAGCACGAATGTATACTGCAAACATGAGCCCAATCGATTACTACTATAGAGTTAAGTGATGATTTTACCATGAATTTTGCACCACAAATTTCTTCATCAGTAGCGGGAACAGCAGTAATCTTGTTCTTAGGATTCTCATAGCTTCTCAGTTCTCCAACAGGTTGTCCAACTGCTGTGGAGTAGAAGCATCCTGTAAAAGGCAGTCGCATTTTTGTCAAACAATAAAATAAAGTGAAAAACCAACTAATAAAAAAAATAAGTAGTTTCACGTAGTTCTCATGTTCCGTTTGGCAAAAGTTTTGCCGCAATTTCACTTCTGGTCATTGCAATTTGAAGCACATTTCTCGCGCTCATCAAGGCTTATTGAGCCTAATGACCATTGCATTTTTATTAGGTTTTTATAGTTTGTTAGTCCATTTCATCCCATAAAGTTACTCGTCAATGAAATAAACCGCAAAGATGATTACACCAACCCACCTTGAGGGAAAGAAGCCAGCGACTTGCCACAAGCACCTTTAAGCAAATCAGCATCATTAGCAAAAGCCACATACCCATCAGCTGTAATTCCCCAGTACAGAGGAACCTTACCAAATTGATCCTGTCACACCATTCACCAACCCAATTGATTTTTAATAAGTCAAAGGAATAAAAATCTTTAAGCCGAGTTGGTAGGGGAGAAATCAAACACTACCAAAAAAAAATTTGTTTGATTGATGAATTTCAATTTTATTTGTAGGAAGCTTGCGGGGAGAAACTCATTTTGAAGAAAACACATACACACACCAAAAAGCTTTTTAATAAAGAATTACATTTTTCGTTACCTACGTGTGTATAACCACGAAGAGTTTTTGTTTTAGAAAACATAATTTTCTAAAAGAAGTTCTGAAACACTAATGGAACAGGGGCACTTACAGAAGCCACAAACAAGGTAGAGGTAGACTTGTCAAAGACAATGAAGGCGAAGTTGCCTTCAAGGTGACCCACAACATGGTTAGGTGGATAAGGTGCCCTGTCACGAAGTGCCTTGTAAGCTTCAATGACCAAAACCACCTCATTTGCAGACTTGCCTAATCCATATTGCTGTTTCAGACTCCCCAAGTTGTCAAGTGCTCCCTCAAACAAGCAAAATATCTCATCTTTCACTGCAAATGATCTGTCATTCCCATCATCCAAATGTTTGTAATCAGTTTGAGCATAAAAATGTAGCTCATGTAAGAATGATAAAGCCAACACTAGAGTTGGTCTTCTTTTAGACCATGACTTGTGCAAGTGAATTTGAAACTCCATGATAACTTATGAGTGCAAAATAAAAACTTGAAAAAGTAGGGTCCGGGTCCCCCCCACCCCTCGGTAATCCTAGTTCGTTTTACAACTAATTTATAATTTTCGAAACACTATGTTGCACTACGTGAGATACCCAAAATAAATAAATCACTTTGTTTTATCGCAGATACAACAAATCACTTTGTGATAAATCACTTTGTTTTCTCACTACGGAAACATGGTTTTGTGATACATGATCCTTCCTTTTTGTTTCCTTCCATGTTGGTGTAGGTTTTAGATTGTGTGATTACATAAAATTGCAATATTTAGGGAAAAAAAACATGTACTATTATCTATCTAAAATATGTGAATACAGATGGTGTAAGCTGGCCCGGCCCGGTTAAAAAATATCCAAAAAATCTTTACATCCCAAAGGCCTATCCATACATAGTGCTTCTGAGTTACCTTTTTTCTTCAACTACATTATTTTTTAACTACACTTTACTTCTTAGCTACCTTTTTGCCAAAAACAAGAGTGTTAGCTTATTTCTTAACTACATCACCGAGAAGTCTAGCCTACCATGTGGTGTATTGCCCAAAATAATGTAATATGACTATTTTGTAGAACACAAAGAAGTCATGGATTTAGTTGCTATAGGAAGGGTACAATAGGCAACCATTATGCTTTTGAACAGCAATTTCAGTTGATTTTTGCCCTCTACTTTTGGAGTGCAGATGGTAAATTTTGGAGTGCAAAAATCAATTTCCATGCTTTTAGTACTCAATAGTAAGATTACAAGTCAAAATCATGTGAAATTTGAGATTTGCCACTAACGTTAGACGAAAAAATCATTTTCCGTAGTTTTGGTAATTAAAGTTTGGAATGTTCATCGAGGCGGGACCATGAAATCACCATCAGAGGTAAAAGAAAAGAGGCGAGACTTAGAGATTCAGGCCACCTAATTTCAGACTCGGACCATGGTGATAACCTCACTATGACACAGACAGTAAATAGGTTAATTCACCACCTCATGATCCCCAAAATTCTACAATCACATACACAAACTCTCTTAGGAAAGAGGGCATAGTCAAGTGCCGCCTAAGACCATTAAAAATCACACACTTTGGTACCTTGGCTAAGGATCCTAAGACACCACGTGACGTGACCATGTACCAGGAGCACTCAATAATTTTTCCACTGCCCTACCGGCTACACTCCCTATCATCATCTACCCTTACCCGGAGGCCATTGCAGCCGTCGGATAAAAAAGGACCTCCAAAAAGAGTGATCACATGCCTTATCTAAGTGACAACAATTAATAGTTTTCCCTCCAAAAGGGTAGAGAGTAAAAAAAAGAATGTAAATTCAACGGAAATCGTAAAAGTATTTGACCTTCCAATTAGATGGTAAGTAATACTCAAGTAGCTATGCTCATTGACTTAATAAGGCCTAAAATTCAAGCTAGTATGTAAAAAAACCAAGCCCAGTTCATATGCTAAACGAGTCAATAAAACGAGCTGAGCTTTAGATCCAAGTTTAGCTCAATTATTTAATCAAATTTGGGACAAATGATGAAATGATTTCCACGCTCTTTTTCTATCTCTTGCCATTTTCTTATTACTAGATGAATTTTCACTACGGTATTTTCAGTATTCTTGAACTACAAGTTATCGAACCGAAGTATGTGACCGGAAGGACTTGTTGATTTCACAATTTGTAGTATCAACGTCAAACGACAAACATGCTTTTAATATGCGGGAAGTAAATTACTAATAAATAATAATAATTCGGTATATTGAATTGAAATAAATTAAAAACAAAGATTTACTAACAGAATTCAATAAATCGTTATACTTAGCCACAGGCACGCCAAAACCAATCCAGCAATTGTCTGTTAGCTACGTCTACACCATACATATCTGTGATCGAAATTTCGACTCCGATCAACGTTTTTCGTCGATTTCACTATCATTTTCATGATTTCAATACGGTTTGCACCAATATTTTACCGTAAAGGCCTTCAATTTCCTTAAAAAAGACGGCGAGATTTATGTTCCTCAACCTGATTATATAATTTTTCCACTGTAATTTTCATAATTAGTTTCTATTACTGTAATATGCACTAATTAAATTTCTCTTGTCAATACCTGGGCTGTACAGGGGACTGGTTGTGATGAGTGTAGGCCAACTGAACATGATCTCCAATATGTACGGACACGCCGGAGGGGTTAGTTTCGAGGAACCGCTTCACCAGCGCCGCTGCCGTGATCTTCGGCGACGGAGTCCGGCAGCCGGCAGCCACTAGTTCGTCCGGAGGCGACACGATCGAGCTGCTAAATAGACCCAACATGGCTCACTCTTCACCACTCCCTCTCTCTCTCTCTCTCTCTAGAATTATAGAGACAGTAGTTCTACAATTGAGCAGTGACAGGGGCTTGAAAATGGGAGAGGGGAATTGGTGATGATGGGCTTTGCCATATATAGAAGAAGGAGTGTGGGTATTATCGTCATTTCGGTCTATATTTTTGTCCTTTTTTTAATATTCTTACCCAATGAAGGAAAGGGGGGTGGATTGGGACCCATCAGGAGAGGCGATGATTCCCGTGCGTCGTATCAGAAATGAGTGTTGTGCACTTGGGTGCTATGCACCCCTCAGCCGTCCGATTGTGTTTTGAACGGTCCGGATATGTTTTGATTTTTTACCGATAAAAGTAAATGAAAATTAAATTTAAATTACCGAATGCATCCAGACCGTCCAAAACATGATCGGATAGCCGAGGAGTGCGCTTCACTGTATATAGCATCCAGGTGCACATACCCACCCAAGTCCGTATAGTATCACGCCCCACGGCTTTAGATTTAATTTTGTTCACCCTCTTTTTGTTTGACTATACTCAATTTTTTATTTCCATTACGGTATTTTTTATAGTTTTTGCATTAAGTTATAGTTAAAAATGGGCATAGTTTCCGCCAAGTATTATTTTTGTGAGGTATGTAAAGAGAATGATTTGCATTAAAATACATAAAAATTAATGAAAATATTAAAAATACCGAGAATACCGTAGTGAAAACTCGGTCTAACTATCCGGACGAACTTACGCAAACTTATCCACTAACCTGGGTTAGAATGATCTCCTGTACATTGACATCCACTTGTTAATAAATTATCCGAAATGACCAAAGCTAAAAAAAATAAAGTTCCGGGCCCCAAACGCTATTTCCATTTGGAGATGTGATTTGTTTTAATAACTCAAGGAGTTCAAGTCAAAATACGCACATCTCGATTAATTTCTACTCCGTTGTGATTTGGCAAATCGATGTCGGATCATGGTCATGAGCCACGAATCCCATCAAAACTATCCTCTTCTTTTTGGTGCTACCGAAATGAATTCATCGGACTATGTTTACCGATCCAAGCTCTGAAGCTCACCCATGCGAGATTACACTAGAGGGTATTCGTAAATCCAATCTCTTTTTATGAAAGAATTATTGGTAAGTTTTTCTATTAGTTGAATATTTGTCTTTTTCTTATAAACTCAGAATTCCCGATATAATGAATCAAGATCCTCTCGTGTGACTGAAAACAAGACCTACGTACATAAGTTCATTTGACGAACCAACCAGTTTATTTTGTAAGTGACGACGTGTTAAACGTCAATGCCAAGAATCAGGTTCATTGGACATCAATGCCCCATTTGAATGAATCATACGAGTGACCTACTAGGGATCATAAAATAGGATCATGATTGTCCCGTTTTGAGTCACATGAGAAGATTTTAACTCGGACATAACAGTACGTAATTAACAAAATTCAACATTTCACGTCATTCAATTTTCCTGTTGCCAAATGTGTACATTCTTGTTTGTTTTGTAGTGTAAAATTAAAAGACGTGTCCAACCTTCTAATTAATTACACCTAAAACTGTGGATGGGGCTCAAATTTTCTGTGTTCTGATAAGAACTAAAACTACTCACGAACCAAAAAAAAAATCCTACTGATAATATAATTAATGTTTGAGCCTAAACATGTGTACTTAATTATTTTATGTTGAAACCTTGGGAAGGACAGATCCAAAAATAACGCACCGTACTATAATAATAAATAAGTACTTTCTTCGTTCCAATTTGATAGTCTATTACGAAATTACGTATAAATTTCAAACTAAAAAATAATGTACATACACAAATAATAAATAAGTAGGAGTAAATAATATGGAACTATTTTTCCTGGCTGCTTTTCCTCCTCATACCAGAAGTAAAACTATGGGTTATTTTCACTTACCTCCCTTGAGGTTTTTTATAATTATAGAGACCTAGCTCGAGGTTTATGAAATGACAATAACGTACCCTACTTTTTTGGACAATACTAATATTCCCCTTTCCTTGCTCTTCTGTCACAAAATTTAACAGAACCTGTTAGTTTTGTGATGATATCAACATACTATAGCATTAAAATTAAACAGATTCCAGTGTTTGTATTCACAAGAAATCTAACCCAAATTGGAGGTGAAAAGTTGAATTTTCAAGCTATATTGTTAATGGTACCGCACGGCGACGGAGGTGATGATGGCATAAGGGGAAGAGAAGAAGTGGGGAAGGAGGGGGAGAAGATGGAAGGTGGGAAGGAGATGAGGTGGAGAGAATGAATGGGGAAGGGGGAAAGTATGGAAAAAAGGGAGGAGGGAGTAACGTTTAACCTCTCTAAACAGGTAATTTTGTATGTAAACCTCTGACACCAAATTATATACATAAAGGCCTCTTAACTTATATTTGTTATGTTCTTTACACATGTAACTTAATTTACTTTGGGCTATTTTGTGATTATACGTCACCGCGGCCATTTGCATGAATTGAGCTTTACTTTGGAATTTTAAGGAACTATATGGACCGGAGTGCAATTTGAAACCGAAATTTCCTTTTTGATTGGGAGTTTCCCTAGGTTCCTTGGTATTTGTTAGAAGTATTTAAAGGTGCTCAGAATTGGGGAGAACTTTTAGGGAAGCAACTCATCTAGTATTCCATGGCCGGCTAAACATCAATCTATGGGGAAAGATGAAATTCCGTGCCAAGTAATTTTGTTTATGGCAGTTCAAAAAAAGGTACTACTAAATTTGTTGAGGTATGACGATGTAAATTTATTCACCCTCACCTAACGAGGGCGAACAAAATCCTTATCCTGATTGGTCGAAACAATGTGGGGTCCACCACAAATGATGTGGATCTCACCGCAAAGTGATGTTATGTTAACCAAAAAGTGTATTGATTCCGTGGATCCTATACCATTTCAACCAATCATGGTAAGAGTTTTGTTCACTCTCATTGGGTGAGGGTGAACAAATTTGCACACCAAGTGGTGGCTAGTTCATGTAGTAGACAAAAAAAAAAACTTTGTTTATGTATAGATTTAGATTTATTATACGAATAAAATTATATAAGTTAAAATTGCATACATAAATACCTAATGATGAATTGAAAACATTAAAATCATTCCATTCAATTTTAATGAAATAGACATAAACAAAGTTTACTTATAAATTTTAATGATCAACCTCTTTTAAATTTAAATAATTTTATTGTTCTACTCCTTCAAGGAATTGAGATTCAGATAATTTCCCATAAGAATCAGGGTTAACACTTACTGACAATGAGCCAAGAAAAAGACAAAAAGAAAAAAACATAATCTCATTGTATTTTTTATGTTTTTAATACACTTTCGCATACTTTTATACATTTTCACACAATTCAATATACTTTTTACACCTTAACGACAATCCAGTGAATTAATTTTCGCATTTTCCTAAGAATTATCATTTGAAATTTTCTGCGTCCCTGTGATATAAAGTCATGAAAATGATTGTCTACATCATTTTGGCTGTCCTGTCCAAGTGGCAAAACTATAAGAATAGAGAACAAGTCTTACCCACAATTATTAAATTAACGAAAAGATAACATATGGATAGAAAAGGGAAATATTGATGTGATGTAGGAATACAATTTTGTATATATTGGTACACAAGAATCTCAAGAAAAGAATATATGGTACACAAAAATAATGATTCAAAAATAAAGAAAAGATAGGTTACCAAACAAGTTGGTAAATCCGTGAACGCCCATTGAAATCTCAAAGGGCCCAAGGTTTGGCTGACTTAGGGCATCTCCAATCAAGTTCTAAGCCTCCAAAATAGAGACCGAATGTGATATATTGATGGAAGATTTTGTAATTTACCTTTCTTTATTCTTAACTTTTTGTACTTTGTGGAATGATCCATTGTAATTTTTAGAGATTTTGGTCTCTAAATTTATTTTTGGGTCTCCAAATATTGAGACTCACCTCCAAATATAGAGACTCAAATCTCTAAAAAGTACAATGTGTCCCTCCATAAAGTACAAAAAGTTGAAGAATAAAATAGGTAAATTATAAAATCTTCCCTTGATATGTCACATTCGGTCTTTATTTTGGAGGTTTAGAGCTTGATTGGAGATGCCCTAAGGTCCGGTTGGGATGCTATTATTTTTTTTGTATTTTTCATTTTGAATTATAGATTTGCAAGGTATTGAGAGATATGTATAAAATAATTGTGCAACATAATAGTATATCTGGGAGTAATAATTAAAATAGATTACGATGAGTTTTTTATTTTATTTTATCCAAAATAAAAAAGTACTTTCGGCTGATTATCAGAGCAACCCCAACAATAACTCCTCAAAAAAGTTTGTGAACAGTGCATATATCTATTATAACTTGACACTTTTTCTATCAACACTCCAACAACACTCCCTATTTTAAATAAATTATAATATATGGGGGAAAAGTAAGAGAGAGAGAGAATAAAAAAAAAAAACAGCCAACAAAAAAGGGGGAGGAGAGAGAAAGA
>JAXBDA010004433.1:0-28973 GCA_036023075.1 Gaultheria prostrata | reverse complement strand
ATGAAAGAGGAATGAATTGTTATTGAATGGGGATTGGAGCTCTCGTCCAATATCCAAAGGAACGCTCGTCCTTGGTTACAAATTCCTGAAAATACAACTGAATGAATTCTTCCTATGCAAACTACTCCTTTATACAGTAATTCCAATCACGTGTGCAAAATAGCACCTAACAAACTACACACAACTTGCACTACGGCCGTTACAAAAATAACAGAACTTGAACTTGAAACAGCTTTCCACTAACTGCCTTCAATTAGCAACTTGATCCAGCAACTGCCTTGATGACCAATGAGCAAACGCCACCTGGACTTGGTGGAGAGCTCGTATCACTTTTTGTTCTTGTTTTTTTTTTTTTTTGGTTATTCGTCATTCCTAATTTATTACGTGGGGATGGAAGAATGAGACTCGATTCTCAAATGCAATGTGGGTCATCCAAGAGTTCTACTGCATTGCATGAGTTAGCCACCATTTGTTGGGATTTACTTCTTTGAACAAGAAATTTCATAAGTTTACAAAAAGCTTTATTTTTTTTTTAAGGCTCTTTTAGGTGAAGCTACAATATCGTACGGGAACTCTTCACCTTCAGATTGTAAGCAACTTGCTCCACTCATCAATAAGCTTATTATGTTGCTTGCTTGTTTTTAGTCGAAAGGAGCTTTGCTCTTTCTTTAAATAGACTCTCGCAGTCTCGCTAGTGGATGGTAGAATTGATCCTCAGAGACTAGTTGGAGTGCACGTAAGTTAGCCTGAACACTTGGTTGTAAAACAAACTAGTGAATGTCAGAGTTTAGTGCAAAAGGTATAAAAAAAAACTTTGTTCAACAAACATATTCGGTTATTTTTTCTCATATTTAGATGGAACTAAACCAAAAGGTTTTTAGGTTAGCCATCAGCCCATCGTACTAGAGTACTTTTCAGGCTTTACTTTCCATTTGATAAAATGAAAATTCCATAAAATTAACTGGGTTGATTTTAACAAACGAGAAAACCATTTACTAAAGATTTTAATTTTTTATTTGCTAAAATTGACCCATTTAATTTTATGGGATTCTCATTTTAACAATGAGAAACAAGGCCTGAAGTTCCTACCCTTTGACAAGAAGAAAAGAAACTTCTGTTTGTAAATACTCTAGTACATACTCCCTCCGTCCCAAATTGATAGTCCACTACGAAACTACGTACAATTTTTAAACTAAAAAATACTAGTGTATTTATCGAAATAATTTTTGAACTTTTTTTGCACCGTATAAAAGTTCTCGATGAGATCTATCAAACAAGATCTATAATGCATATTTTTTGAAGTTCACACTAAAAAATATAAGCCGTTGAAAATGGCACGCAATTCCAAAATGGACTATCATTTTGGGACGGAGGGAGTAAAACATATGACGCAGAGACTTGTCAAAGCTGTAATGGAGTAATGGATAAATATCAAATTTCGCACAAACTGACCCAGACCTCGGTTATAAAAAAAAATCAAATATTTCTTCGTTAAAAAGGAAAAGAGAGAAGAAAAAAAATTGGGTAGGATGCAGAAAATTAAATACAGACCCAAAGTAACTGTCAAGATTATCATAGTGAACACATGAATGATACTACTATATAGGTGTGGGGTGTATGCGCCAATAACGTAGATATATTATGCGAATTTTATACGCTTAATAAGTGTACCAATTATCGCGATATACATTGATATGATACCTAACATTGTACTGGATATGGAAATGGGGTAGGAATGTAGGATTGAAATCCAAGAGCATCATTTTTTCATGAACTATCTTAATTCCAATAAAATTAGAAAATAACGGGACATCGATCAGTAGACCCCATACCAGAAACCGACCCGAACTACCCTAGAAACCGATCGGATCGAGTTACGTCGGGTTTCAGTTCAGATCGGTCGGGTTGACAGTAGTGTCCACTCACTTCTTCATCTCTTCATCCGCCCACTTCTATAATGCAGTAGTAGCGTCCATCGATCTCCTTCCCGTGAACCTTCTTCAACAGCCACATGCCATTTGCGTGCTATGCTGTAATGTATTATGAACAGTCCATTTATTGTCAGAGCACTGGTTTTATACAGGGATATATAGCTCTAGGCAGTGCCCCTTCTCTCCTTTCTTTCTTTCTTTTTTGTTTAATTTTAGAGTAGTAACTTGATTTACTAGTGCAGTGATTTTCTCTTTCTTTGGACAATTTTTTTTTTTTAACATGCGAGATGTTTTGTTAGCATGTTGTTCGTGGGACTTGACCCTTGATCTTGTGCATGAGAGTATAGGTAGTGACGGATCCAGACAATTATTACAGGGGCACCAACGAGTTATAGTCTTTATTTTTTTTTGGACAATCAAGTCTAATGGTATTGCCGGTCTTGTTCCATCTAGTTTGAAGATGTTTTGTTAATAAAATTGAAAAACCTTAAGTTTTTAACATGAAATTAATCTACATATAAATTTTAAAAATCAAAAAAGTATGTAATGATAATCTTAACGATTAATTTAAGAATCAAAAGTCATACCTTTCAAGAACACAATATAAATAATAGATTCAACATGAAAATTGAGCAAACGAAACCTAATTATAATATATTCATTGCAAACTAAAAAAATGTCTGGTAAATTAAAATAGATAGATGAGAGGTGAATTTAGATAGAAAAATGGTGAAGCAAATTAATTTAGGCCACTTTTATTATTTTTTAAGGCTTATAAGAGCTGATAAATAAATTAATTTCTTACTACTAGGAGCTAGCATTAGTGTAATTATTTAAGGAGAGTAAATAAAAACTACTACTCCCTCCGTCCCTTTTTAAGTGTGTAGCATCTAATTCCAACTTATTTTCTCTCACATCAACTTTTACAATTTTTACATCTACTTTCCTCTACTTACCCTTATCAATATAATAATACCCACTAACTTTTCAAGAAGGAATATACTTTTAGGGCAAAATAGAAATGTATCCACTAACTTTTCAAAACACACATTTATTAGGGACAACCAAAATGAAAAGTTAAACACTATAAAAGGAACGGAGGGAGTATTAAGTTCATTGGGGTCAAAAGTGCAAAACTTGAAAACTCAGGGGGCACCCGGCCCTCTTGTGCCCTCTTCAAAGCCCACCCTTAGAGCATCAATATCAAAATCTCTCAAACTCCCCCCAAAATCTCAAAAATCAGCCTCACCAAATGACTCACCAATTTTCTATATTTCTTAACTTTGCTACAGTAACACACCAAAATAGGTGACCTACTATTCACACACCAAAAGAGAAGGAGGAGGGAGTGAAGAGTAAAAGTTTGAATAGAGAGTTTGATTCTGTGAGTTTTTTTTAAAGTGACCTGCTAAAGTTTGAATAGAGAATTTATTTTTTTTGCGAGTTTTTGAAAAATTGACTTGCTAAAATATAAAAATTATATAAGGTACCTTCCGATTTGGCTACCACCCCACTTGCCTTTGAAGCAATTTTGTACTCGTATAATTTCTCGCTAGACTAATATGTCAGTAACATTCTAAGAGTAAGTGCACCAATCACTAGCAAAAAATACTAGTGAACATTGCACATTTTCTATTTTACCTACCCATATTTTTTCCCACACTCCACCAATACTCTTTACTTTCCTCTGTATCTCTATTAAATATTAAAAAATAGTGTGTAGTAGGCCACATAGGGGGAGAGTGTGTGTGAGAGAGAGGGAGAGAGAGAAAAAAATAATTAAAAACCCAAAACCTTGTGCACAGTGGCTGGCTATACATGCCTAGCCACAGCCACCAAAGGCAAAATGCCTTCCCTTTTGCCTTGTCTAGTGTGGCATGGTTTTGGTGCTTTTGGAAGGTAAAATAGTCAAAAGCAAGTATTTGCCTAGTCTTGTGCACTTGCTCTAAGAGTACATCAAAAGACATCTATCTATATGTGCCCTTTTCAATTATGATATCACGAGTTTTACCCATACTAAGGGGGTGTTTGAGAGCCTTATTTTTAACTTTTCATTTTCAACTTTTTAATTTTTTGGCTTTTTGAATTATTATCAGAATGTATTTTGAATTTGATAGGAGTGTTTGAGAGAAATGTGCAGAATGCATTTTGCAATAGGAATAGTGTTTTGGAGATATATGTATAATACATTTTGTAGGTCTTTTATTAATCAAAATGAGAAAAATGAAAAAAGAGAAGTCAAAAAGCTCCTACCATCTTACTTTTGACTTCTCATCTCTAAACCCATAATTTGATAACTCATTTTGGGAAAACATGTTATGGATTTCACTTGCCAAACATGTAAAATGGAAAAATGAGAATCCAAAAATGAAAAAAGAGGTGCCCCAAACACCCCCTAAATGTTTTACAACTGATATTTCGCCCTTTTATCAGTTTTATGTATATGCCACTTTTGGTATATGCCACTGATATGACACATTCATTAAAATCCAAGTGGGGAAAAAAATCCATTAAAAACAAGTTATTGATCAGTACACAACGGATATGTAACACCGAAAGCAAATAACATTGGTGATCATCATCCATTAAAAGCATCATTGTTAGTGAAATGATCATATTAATTATAGTGTCATTTTTATAATGATCGAAACCCTTCATATATGAATGTTTCATAATCTAGTTTATCCCAAGATAAATGTGTTACGATTATATATTAAATGATATCTGATCGATGTGATTTTTGAAATGATTGATAATCACAACGAGATCTAAATTAGGCACATTTAGATTGTCCAGTCCCAAATCAATCCTACGTAAAAAACATACTCTATAAAAAGTGCTAATATTCTAAACTTATATATGAAAATGCTAGGCACACACATGCCACTGACGGCACAATTAGGTAGTGTCAGTTTGAAGAGGGAGGACGAATTGGGTAACAAAATTATGAGCAGGGCCAATTAAAAAGTTAAGGCTCAGAACCCTAGTCAAGGGGAACATTTGGAGATTAAAGTTGCATGACTTTTGGTTGGTTTTTATTGGGGCCAGTGAGTTTTTTCTGCTCAAGGTTGGACTCATTTTGGTATCCTATGATATTGGTATTCACTACTGATATTGGATCCACATTTGAATAGAGTGCCATTGCCATTAAATTCGGCCTAATAGTGACTAATTTTCAAAAACCAAAGGGGAGGCCAGTGTATATGTCAGAAACCTCAAGGAAGATCAGCGTAATTTACCAATAAAACAAAGAAAACCAAAATATTCCAATGATTTCGGTCACTTTTTTGTGTGGCCTTCATTTAGAAAGTTAGTCCTCATGATCTCATCCATATTTTTAGTTGGGCTTGAGGCCATATATTCATAGTTTCATACCTAGGCTCATTAAGTTACATTTATAATTGGTCGGCCGAACCATGGTAGCACACATGGGACTCACAGGTTTGACTTTTACGGTCAACAAAATAATAATAAAAAAGGAAACATGTTCTCACTTCCAATAGTAGAATAAGATACACCTATCTATTGTATATGTCTATCATACTACGTATCTACTAAGAACGTGCATTACATACAACATGCTCTTCTTTTCTTAAAAGACGCGAAAATTTCACAAAAATCTACCTCAGCCACTAATATCCTCTCTTCCTATATTGGTTTTCTACGTAAGAACTAAGAAGGAAAAAAAATATCCTTCAAACTTCTCCTTATAATTCCCCTCACATTCAAACTCTCTTCTAATACAATTTACTTATAATGTTCAATCGTGCATCGATAAGATATAAGTATCATTAAAAATAGGGAAATTTATCGAAAAGGTCCCTCTAGTTTCACCCATGTCTCGATTTCGTCCCTCTAGTTTCAATTTCACTCTAACGAACCCTGTAGTTTCAATTTTGGTCGAATTAGGTCCAATTGATAACGAACGTTAGAGAACATAACGGAAATTCCAATTTGGGGGTTTCTTGAGGGGCAGACATGACTTTTCGCCCACCCTTCTTCTTCCCCAACTTGAAACCCTAACCTTAATCCTTTCAAAAATGAAAAGGGAAGAACACGCCCACCAAACTATGAAAACCCAGTTAAATTTGAGAACGGAAAACTAAACAAGCAAAAGCCTTTCACATCGATCCCACCTCTCTTCTCCATTGACTGAACACCGTCCTTGAATCGTGAATTCCGAGGAAAAAATTCAGACAGCCGGCGACGATGTTTCACCTATTTCCGGTGGTCACGAGACCTGGAAAGGCAGCAACGTAAGTTGATTGTTTGTTTGATTTATCTTTAGTCAGTTGGGCCTATGGAAATCGAAACGGCTTGATCTGTCCTGTAAAAATTTTGCTCCAGCGAATTTCGAATCAAGTGTACACAACAGACAATCGTCTTCCTATTGTTTCAGTTATTTTCTTAGCACCAAACATGGGGCTAACCAGATTTGCCTATGTCGTACCTATCACATCTGATGAAGTAATGAATTTGTGGATTGAAATTTGACTTGCAAGAATAGGGACACCTTGTTTAGGTTTTCGTTTCATTCTTTTCATTTCAATTATTTTCGAATTGAATATATTTATGTTGCTAGTGATGGAAAATTTTCAGTAAACCGTCGAATAATCTGAAGGAGTGTACGTTGATGCTTTTCAATAACCCGTCGAACATGTTGCTGGGTCTCTTCCCTTTTTCATTCCAGAATCGCCAACGGAAAATACAAAGAGAGGATTGAGAGGAACTAGGTGAGATTTGGAATGGACATAGATCTTTCTTTTGTAACTCGGTGTGTGTGAAAAGAGATGGAGAGGCAGAATGTATAAGAAAAACCCATTTGCAAGGAAGGAGGAAGGGTTTGATTGAGATGGGAATGCATGCTCAGAGGCTATGCTAAAAAATGGTGTATGGGATAAAAAATGGTGTGTGGGAGTGGTTAAGTTGAGAATGTTTCAGGCAAGAAACTGGAACCCGCTCCCATAACTCAACCATGTCTTTGACAATTGGGGTTTTTCGGTTTTCCAATTTTTTATTTATTTTTTTTTTTTGCAAAGGAAAGGATTAGGGTTAGGATTTCAAGTTGGGGAAGACGAAGGGTTGGTGAAAAGTCATGTCTGCCCCTCAAAAAACCCCCAAATTGGAATTTCCGTTATGTTCTCTAACGTCCGTTATCAATTGGACCTAATTGGACCAAAATTGAAACTACAGGGTTCGTTAGAGTGAAATTGAAACTAGAGGGACGAAATCGAGACATGGGTGAAACTAGAGGGACCATTTCGATAAATTTCCCTTAAAAATAACCACACACAAAAATCTGCACTCCCATGTAGAGTAGGGATAGCACTTACGTACTTGTACACGTAATTCTACCAAAATAGCTTCAAGTTTAACGAGATTTGTACCAAGGAGCTCCAGCCATTAAATCAAGCCATAAAATGGGCTCAACAAATGTATTTGAATCTAACATGTAATAAAAGAAACTTGCCCACCTATTGATCACAAAGGGACAACCAACCATTGCCAGAGTACAGGTTAGGTAATGTATCCATTGTTTTGTTCACTTATTTACATTTGGTGGGTATATTGATTTTCTATTTTATCCTTTCTCCAACTTGTGGGGCAATATTGTCCTTCAAAGTTCAAATTATATCCAAGGTGGGGCGAAGCTATTTTTTGAGATTTTGTCAATGAGGGCTATAAGTTGATTTGTTATGAGAATTGTTATTGTTTCAGGTTTCATAAGTATGTAAGGAAAGAATATGATACTTTTACATAATAAAAAATCCAGTTATATTATTGGCCAAAAAATTCATACTAAAGCTTACAATTTTTATTTCACCCTTCGAAATAAAGTTATGCAAAGCGGTAATATAAGTTGAGGCTTACCTGAGACTTTATTGAACATAGCGATTTTCCTTTTAAAAACCTACCTGAGCGCTGTGATTTACCTCCCTCACCAGATCGGGCCTGTCACTATAAACAATCGCTGATCCCGGAGGTACAGCATCCCTAGAATGGACGATACCCCCGTTTATTAGGGCTAGGTCATATCCATGACAAGCAATATTCTTCGAATCAAGGTCCCTAACTCTTGAGCCGAGGTCATCACCAACTTAGAAACCAAAGTTGCTTAGGACCGAATTCACTATTGGTAGGAGTTACAACTAGTTTAGTGAAAGGAAATTGGCTGTCATGCAGTCCAAACTTCTATTTCATTTTTTATAACACAGGTGTCCAGGTTTTCACCTCGACTAATCCCGCAGGTCCTATCCCTCCGCCCACTTGCGGGGAGCTCAATTATCATGCAGTCCAAAGTTAACATCACATGGACATCTTATTGTTGTATGGGTTTGGGCTTGTGGGGCAATTTTTAGGGCTTCTTCTCTATAGGTTGATGCATAATGATCTAATTATATCAACATTACACTGAATTTTTACAAATAACCAATATCTTTCCTTCTTACAAATTGAACATATGCCAAGATGTGGATCCAAACACCCTATATCCAGATCTATCAAAATCTCTCCGTCGCCAACAATTTCAGACTCCTTTCCAATCGAATTCTGCTTGAGCATTCCTTGAGGACCTTTAAACTGTAGAAAGACGGTGGTGATTGAGTGCGATCAGGCAGTGGTGTTGTGTTTGCTGAGGTTGTACCCGGAAATGACAGCGCTGAGCGCCAAGGCAGCAAAAGCAAGCAAGGACATCCCAATAGACACAGTAGCCATATCTGTGAACTTGTCTTTCCCCCAGTTTGATACCCAGTCATCTACCCTGGTGGCTGCCGTTGATGATGCCGATATAAGAAGATATGCTAGAATCTGCAACAATGGTCAATTACTGAATTAGGGGCGGAATCATAATGTCATGTTTGGGGTGACCATTACATGGAAAAGAACATTTTGAAAAAGTAGTATTAAGACACGCCCGAAGGTTTAACATTACATTAACACTTCGAAACAAATTCACTAGCTACTCTGTCTCACCAAAAACATAAACAATAAGAAAGCCCTCGGAGAGAGACTGTAATGAGAAGATAGAGAGATTGAGTTGTTGTTCCATGTCTTTAGTTATTTCCGGCGAATTTCTTAGAACGACAAGGCGGCGAGCCCAGTTCAATGCTTATGTAGATACATAGCTTTTAAGTTTTAATACGTATAAATAGACATTTTGACAATGGGAGGGGCCATTACCCCCTATAGCCAACTAGTAGTTACGAGCTTGTATTCGATCACTGCATGCCACCTTATGTCACATGGACTCAGTCACTCAGGTACAAGACTCGGTATGCATATGTCTGGGTGCCGGCCGGATTTGTCTAATTCTCATAAACAAAACCGCAAAATATTGATATTTTCAAGTTACTTTTCTAAGTAAATTGTGTTTACGATGTGTCAAGGGTCATTCAAGTATCTTATACACATTTAAACGAAACTTGAATACTAAATATGCTTCATGGGCAAGTGTCTGACGTGGGTACATTATGCATTTCGTAGAGTCAATATAATGTATATCCCTATAAGGCATCAGACATGGATATCAACAACAGGGCTATATCACCAGCAAAGCTAATTAGGACAAACCAAAATTCGCTCACACCACACGCCAGGGAGGTGTGCATAATCAGCATAGAAAATGGTAGACTGATAAAAATTAATTACGAAAAACTTGCCTGATCCATTGCAAAATCAAAGTAATAACGGAGGTGGTCACAGATAAAGTGATTCTCACTTATCAAATTGTAAGTTAGATCGCATGCTTGGAATACTGAATATGCAAACCCAATTAAAGTCACGGCTACGCAATACCTGTCCATGAAAAAGGTCCGTTCGTTCCATTAGTAAGAGAGAAGAAAGCATCAGCTTATGGCAAAAAGTTGAAAACAAAAGAAAAATGTTCATCATCTGCACGGAGAGAGAAATTAAATCATGGTTGCCTGCAAAATATCAAGCTCATGTTTCATTTGTTGACAGCGGAAAGGGGGATTCAGTTGTTTTGCACTAACGAATCGAACATGTAATGCTAATTTAAAATAAAACTCGATTATCATAGGAAACAAAAACACTAAACTGGGTTACAATAGTTGCGATGAAGTTCTAAAGTTTCCTGAGACAGAAAACTCAAATGCTCAATTACGGGACCCACTACTTGAAAATTTCTGATAAATTCCACATACCAATAGAAAGAAAAGTTCACAAATTTAGCACTTTGATACTTTCAGAATGGGAGAAGAATTCACAGCATTGATCCAGTACCTAATACAGTCCAAATCATCATTCAGAAATAGTGCCAAGACTAGCAACCAATTGCCAGATTTCTAGAACCACGGGATTCCAAGAAGCCAACATAATGTGATATATCAATTTCACTTCGTATGCTCTCTGTGTCCCATACTCTTGGTCCTTTCCTTTCTGGTATTTTAAAGCCTAGTTCATTTTTGAAAAGGCAAATTAAAATGTTTGGACCTTCCCAAAGCTATCCATCACAAATAGCTGTCATTACATTTGAAAGTGGAAAAATTCGTAAGCACGACACATAATTTACGTGGTTTAGCAAGATTGCCTACTTCAATGGCTCACGCCGGTTACCCTATGACGTCCATAGTAAAAGAAGAGTGCAACCTTTGCTGCTTGTATAGCCAGGATATATGCTCCAGTTAGGCAGCTACAGACTTACAGTTGCATCCCATTCCATTGTGATACAGTAGTTTTCATACTCCACAAACCCAACAAAAAAGGTTAATCTGTTCTTATGGAAATATCCTTAAGGTTTTACAAGCCGAATCACAAGTGCTGAAGAGTCTATGACTATGACATCAATGAGTCTTAACTTAAATGCAAAAGGCAGTAAGAACAAACAGCCAAAACTTCGTAACATATCGTCGCTCAACTTCCAGTGAAACTGTTTCCATGGATACAACTGCTCTATTTCAATACTGCCATAATTTTTTGCTCTATTTCAATACTCCCAAAATTTTTAGTTCTCTCATTTTCTACACGTGTATTTTAGTATTTACTAAAAATTTTGATTTGCGAGACTTCTGCATGATTGGGTATCGACGGATATGTGAATAATTCACATTTTGCTTTGTAAATCGTAAGAATCCACTTTAGAACATATTTACATTTCATTTTGCATAACAATCACAAGGTGCTCACATGTTTATTGATATTCGATCATATTTACCAATCATTTCGCTTATTCTACGAGGTGATTTTTACATGATTATTCAACTTTACATGCAGAGCCCGGGACTTCACGCCCACAAAAAATGTTTAAAATGGGGCCTCCAATTTTTAGGACCCCTATATATATTTATTAGGTCCAGATGGTGTTTGTCTAAGCCTTCTACACATAAATGATGGATTTTAAAGTATTGTAATGGTTGTTTATTTTTGAATAATTATACGGGTACGTTTTGCAATGGCTTTTATAAAGACTTTCTATTGACCGACCTTTGTATGTAAAATATAAAGTGGGCCTTGTTTAATGAGTTCGCCTCCGGCCCCAAAAATCTTTGAGCCTATTAGTAATAGAAAACCAAAAAAGTATGTTTGGGAATTCGAAAAGCTTTCGAAGTTTTAAAAGAATGAACAAAACTCACATGAAAATCTTTAAAAACTAAGACTCTCAAAAAGATAATATTATGAATGTCATTACAGTTTTAAAAGGGAATTGTTATTGGCATTATCGATCCCTATATGGACTTGATATTAGCACTCCCCTTATTGATATTGGCACTCCCCTTTTGGAGTCCATTAACAATTTGGGGAGTGCCAATATCATTTTCCTTTTAAAAAGATACTCTGCAATCAGGCTTTTTACTGATCAAACTAGCCGATCATGAGCAATTTGAACTTTTAAACCTCATCAAGTGAACAAGCGCAGAAGCAGAGTAATAAGAGTAAACTTATTCAAGTTTCTGTCATTGACGAAAAAAACTTGTTCAAGCCTGATTTATTAACTATGTAACAAAGCAATCTTGAATGAGTTTTTAACGACCGAATACTATGTTGAAGAGGGTGTATTCAAACCTGAATTCCGTATACCGATAATAGGAGTCTCCAGCCCATCCCTGAGTCTTATCAGTGATCATAACACAGAACGAAATCAAACACAGTATCGCCTCACAAACCCTAAACCCTAACTCAGCCCTCTTCACCATCACCTCCCGCCTCCTAGACCTCCGCACAAACTCTCCCCTCTCCATACCTCCACCGCCGCCAGAACCCACCTCCTTCGTCACTCTCGCCAATCGGTTCGACAGCACCACCGGCGGCAGTGGCAAATTCATCTTTACATATTCCCGTTCGTCGTCGGATTGGACGGCGGAGCGGAAGGATTCAATGCGTGAATCAATGTCCGACATTAATTCCATAGTCCAGAAGTTAACGACCCAACAAACCTGAAGTTAACGACCCGATAAACCTCCGGTTGCCTCAAAAGAAAAGATAACACCTGAGAAGTTTCAAACGAAACCCTTCCTCCAAGACCTTCACCACTTGTTTTCGACCTTTCCATGTTTCTTCTCTACGGATGTATCTCTTTATACGATTGCTTGGGAGGGAAGAAAAGTGGGAGAGAAAAGGTTCTAGGTTTATTTGGGTTTTGGTTTTCGTTTTCTGCAGTCACTTTGCTGGAATTCGATTGGAGAGTCGGATAAAGGAGGGGAAAAGTTGGGGTTTTTGGAGAAGAAAGCAAATGCTTTTCACTATTTTTATAAAGTTTCCAAAAAGCTTCTTCCTTTAGCTTTTGAGTTGGGATTATGGAATAGAAAGTGAACAATTGGGCAGGATAGTGGTCTTTTGGCTTAATCATACTCCCCGGTTTTTTTTTTTTTTCTTTCCATTCCTTGCAGACTTGCAGTTCAAAAAATACTCCCTTTTTTTTTTCCCCTTAATTCCAAATAAAAATGGGAGAATTGCTGTATAATGCCGATAGGGGCAAATTATTGCGTTTTAACGGTGTACTTTTTCGAAATCACAGATCAATGGGAAGAGCAATAATAATTGTCATGGCATGAGAAAAATTGTTGGACACAACTACCTTCGAAAGCTATTCTTTTGCACCCTTCGTCCACTTCAGTTGCACCCTACATGGAAAACGATTGCACTCCTCAACAAATTCGTTGCACCCACACTCCTCAACAAATGTGGTTATAGTGTGGTCAAGTCACACTTTCTGGAAAGATTTTCTGTCTATTGCATCCTTCGTCCACTTTTGTTGCACTCTACATGAAAACGGTTGCACTTCTCAACAAATTCATTGCACCCACATTGGTACAAACATGATTGCAGTGTGTGGTCAAGTCACCTTTTCTGGGAAGATTTTCAGACCATTGCACCATTCGTCCACTTTTGTTGCACTCTATATGGACAACGGTTGCACTCCTCAACAAATTCATTGCACCCACGTTGGTTCAAATGCGATTGCAGTGTGTGGTCAAGTCACACTTTCTAGAAAGATTGTCCGACCGTTGCACAATTCGTCCACTTTTGTTGCACTTTACATAGACAACGATTGCACTCCTCAACAAATTCATTGCACCCACTAGGGGTGAGCGCGGGTCGGTTTACAGTGAGTTAGGGTCGGGTCAGTTTCCATTGGGTTGTGAAAAACAGCACCTGAAACTGAACCGAACTGCCCTAGAAACCGACCAGATTAGGTTATGTCAGGTATCGGTTCGGGTCAGACGGGTTGGTCGAAGCCCAACTTCCATATCTCAAATCAGAGAGAGAGAAAGAGAGAGATCTACCACAGATTCCATTCATTCCTTTAATACACACATGAATATACAAATTTCAGATCCCAAATCGAGATTCATCACAAATACACAAAATAATACCAGTTCTGTTCACACACACTCACACAAATCTCTCACACACACACAGCCACACACACACACACCCAGATCTCACACACACGAACGAGAGAGAGAGAGAGAGAGAGAGAGAGAGAACATAACCCCGTCATCTGTTTGTTCGTTGTCGTCGGTTTTGCCGATTGAGGCTTAGTCGCGTCGTCGGCTTAGGCGTTGGCGTTGGAGGGAGAGAGAGGATATTTTTCTGAGAGCAGAGGGAAGAGAGAGAGAGATAGAGAGAGAGAGGGGAGGGGGGGCGGTTGACTGAGATCTAGAATAGTCTATGTGTGTATATATATATACTTTGGGTCGGGTCACCCGAATTTCTAAACCTCATACACGAAACCCGACCCGACTCTATCGGGTTACTTATTTTTTAACCCAAACTTATTATCTTTTGAAACCGCTCGAAACCCGTCGGGTCGGATCGGGTTGGCTGGTCGGACCGTGTTATGCTCACCCCTAGCACCCACGTTGGTCCAAATTCAAGAAAGGGGTATTTCGGTCAACGTTATTATGGGTACCATGTATGTGCAATTAAAATTGTGCGTGTCATGTTGGGAGCAATTCCTAAAAAGTAGTCCATTGAACAACAAATATTTGCCCCTACCACCATTTTATGGCAATTCTCTCAATAAAAATCTACATGAGCTGTGTCAGGCCCCTAACAGATGAGAAAGGCCAAGCGTATGGGTACTGAGTGTATGGAAACATAGTGTGTGGGTGGCATAGTTGTATGGAAACATGGCAATATTTGGCCCAGTCATATTTGTGTTTAAGAAAGACGTAAAGCAGTACATAAAAAGTCTTAGAGCATTCTTATCAGCCTCAACAAATTTTCGACCAAATTAAATCTTAAAACCCATTTTTGGTAATTAGTTAGCTAGTTTTCTTTAAAAACAGAGAATCAGGCTATATATTCTAATTTTACCTATATAAAACTATTGCTTCTTTCCATGTTTTTATTTGAATATCCTTTTAATTTTTTTATTCTTATATTTTCTATTTTCAAACAAATTAGGATAGATGGAGTAATTTTTTAAAGTGTTATATTTACTTGCCGGATTTATTCTTAACAACCATATTTGTAACGACTGTATTTCAACGGTCATATTTCCGTCGGACCTCGTCGATCACTTATGAGAACTATATAGTCAGTCGTAGGGCATTATGATATTAAATTACATTGTTTTGTGGTCATTTCAAATTCCATTTGTGGTTAAAAATTTGAAATGTGTCGGGCATTCTTCTTTAACACTCATTTTTTTCTACTCTCAAAGAAACAAAAATATTCTTATATTGTTGTCATTTTAAATTTCATGCATGTTTGAAATTTTAAAATGTTGAATATTTTAATTTTATTTTTTGGGTAATTATTATTACTTTTGTTCACTGACAAGTCCTTTTGTGAGAAATGAAAATAATATAAAAATGAAAAATGAAAATAGTTTAGCCAAAAAAAGTGATGAATGAAAATAGAAATAAATAAAATATACATTAGCCGATGAATAGCATCAGGTGAATTGTTGAGGAACTATTGCAATTCTAAACTTTTAGCAAGTGGGCGCCCCAATTGTTTAGGCTTATGTGCCTCGGATTATAGAAGGACAAGTGGACAACTATTAAACTCACATTTTTTTTTATTCACCCACTCTCATCCATCAATTTCAACTACTCCCTCCGTCCCTTTTATAGTGTGTACATTTTCATTTTGGACTGTCCCTTAATAAGTGTGTGTTTTGAAAATTTAGTGGGTACATTTTCTATTTTGCCCTTAAAAGTATATTCCTTTTTAAAAATTTAGTGAATATTATTATATTGATAATGGAAAGTAGATGTAAAAGTTGATGTGAAAGAAAAATAGTTAAAATTTCCAAGTAACACACGTAAAAAGGGACGGAAGGAGTACCAAACAAACCGCTTCTAACCTTTTCTCTAATAGCATACCCCCGCCTTTTGTCCCGTTTTTCTCTCTCTAAACCTTATTTGCCCGCCAAACGAGCTTTAGATGACTAAAATAAGTTGTGGCCATTTTCCATAATCAGTGCATGACCACAAGCTTATTGTACATCAGTACATGCGGCCACAACTCCAGGCAAAGATATTTTGGGGTGGTGTATATTGTGGATCTTTATAACTTTCTGAAAAAAAAAAAAAGAGCCCGTGAGCCATATTTGCTGGGATGGTGCTTTGACAATTTCTTTGAACCACATGCAAATAGAGCTAAGGAAAAAATTAAAACTTAAAAAACATACACAAGTAAAACCTCCAAAAAACATTGGAGTTGATGCCCTGCAACCTCTTCTATTTCTTTCTTCAATTCTTCCTCTTATACATATATATTCAGCCTTGAACACCCTAAAAATAGTGAAAGGTATACCGAGGGAAGGTGATAAAAAATGAAAAATAGAGAACCAAATATAATGACGTGAATGCCAGCTACAATATCTGGTGAAACTGCGGCCTGCTGCCAGTAAACAAGAAACATTTTCTATTCACGAAGTTGCTATAAGCAAAGGGGAGTTGGACCAAACTCGTTGCAAGGAGCGACTCAGTTTGGTAGTTTCAAGGAGTTGAATAGCACTAGGAAACTCTGCCCGGGTACAAGATAAAGCAAACCAATATCTGCTCCTTCGACATATGGTCCCATGGCCTACGATTTCGAAAAAGAAATTAATCCTAAAACTTGGGCCAGAATCAAAAGGAAGATTTTGCATTTTTCAAAGCATTCAAAATTGATTACCTTGCCACTGAGTTGGAGGAGTTCACTCTCATACCACTTATCCTCAAAGGCAGCTAACCTTCCTTCACCTTTATAGCTTGCAACCTGGAACAAAAGACCACTTATGAAAGAAAAAAAAACAGCAACCTGAAACAGAAGGCCAACAACAATATACTGTTTAGTCAATGAACTTGAGTTTAAGATCTATGACTTAGAAACTCTAGTACACATTCGTAAACACTTTTTCTAAACATGTGAGGACGGTGTTACAAGAGTCCAAGGTAACAAAATGTTAATCTCGACAACTATTAGCACAATTGCTGTCAATATCCGACATGGCTGTGAGCACAATATCTTTCTATAGCCTGGTGCTTCTACTAATGTCATCATGCATCTGTTCAATTGTACCCTCATATTGAAGTTCTACAAATTCAATAATTTATCATCTCCTATTTGCTGAGGTACTTTCTCAAACCATGTTACTCATCTCCTGAACCGTTTGAAATCACAACCCCTTTTGTGAAAATATAGAAAATCACATGCACACCTGTGAGTATCTGATGTACATGTTAGTTCACAGATGGGCTGCTATACGTGTCTAACTAGCAAACATGTACATGCGCAACATGTCTGTTGTTGTATGGTGTGCATATAGCACACTAGTATAGGGTATCTGGTATTTTGAACAGGCTACGATGTGCTATTATTTAGTACATAACACGGAAGGAATGGTGACACAACATTTCAGCAAATGACCCGGCATATGTTATTGTTGTTCAACAAGTAGTTTGATGATCCATGATAAAAAATTTGCCCCCGGAAGACAGTATCTTTCAGTACCGCCATGGGAATTTGGCAACAGTCCCCTAAAACAGTGATTGGCAAAAGACCATTAGAAAATATCAGTCCTCGGGACAAAAGGCAGCCTGGCTATAAACCACGATTCAAGAAAACTGGAAGTATGTTGACCATTAAAAATCATAGAAAGAAGCTCCACACACAGCACGAGAGAGAGAGAGAGAGAGAGAGAGAGAGAGAGAGAGAAATGCAAATGTAATTACCACTCCTAATTCATCTGGATACAACCCTCGGTTGGGGATGCGATGCTCTTTTCCAATTTTGGCACGGAACATAACCTGAACAAGTAGATACATTGGTAAGCATATAAATAACTTTCTTTAGTAAAATACCTTCCTTAAGCAATGTATAGGTAGACACGATAGAAACTACAGTTAAATTGGATAGAGTTAGAAAAAAAACATTTAAGTACATTTGTTAAGCTACTAGTAAGTCGTCATCATAGAGCTAAGAGCAGTAAGACTGCAACCTAACAAAAGTTGGCCATTTGAACAGATTCATGCATAATAACATGGGAGAGCATATATTATATAACCCGACCGAACAAATAAATGCCTTTTACCTGGCCAGCAGGAACATTTAGATCTCCTGTTAGCTTTACTGCCTCAACATACTCAAAGAACTCAATATCTGATGGCTTGTCGGCATCATTTTTCCTATTCCAAGTACCATATTTACGTCTCAACTGAACTACTTCAGCACCAGAAGGACCAAAGGCACCAACGTAAAGACCTACACTTCAACCAGCATATTTTGTCTATGAAGAAAAGTTTATCGCTTGAATTCATCACTGGCGCGTGTGCACGCACTTGTTTTTGTGTGTGTGCATTGAGAGAGAGAGAGAGTGTTACCATCAAAAGGATCGAAATGACCTTCAGCAGTAGAAATTCGACTGAAAGACGTATAAGCAGATAACCTGTACCGCTTCTGAGCCCGAGCAACAGCATGGTTGATGATTTCTTGCACTAAAGAAAACTGCGATGACCATAATAACCGGTCAATATACTAAAGCCAAAACCAACCTTAATTCCTAATGTGGCCATCAAAAAGCAACGAGAGATGACACAAAAGTAAAAGAAGGGGTTTCCACAAAAGGGAAGGGACAGGTATATCTTCCACATTTCCACAGTTTGAATGGGCATTAACTTCATTGAAACACAGAAATCTTGGTATTTCCTACTGGATGCAATTCCAGAATTCCCTTCAAGTGTGGACCATTTGAAACAACAACTTTTGGAAACTAGATTTGACCAAAGACTGGTTAAAGTATTTAATCCAACATAAGCAGTGATAAGAAACGACATCCAGGGAGTTTTTCTCCTTCTCCAAGAGAGAGAGAGAGAGAGAGAGAGTGGATTCTTTATGCTTCAAGCCTCAAGGCCATTAGATTTTACACCAATATATTCAGTTTAAGAGGTCAAAGCCAAAATTAAGTTTCCAAACGCAAGGCAGATATTCTGGATCAGACTGCGTTACCAATTCACTAAGTTTTGAGGACCTAAATTAATTCACTTCACTTAACCAAGGACTTGTAGCCTAGCGGTTATCTCCTGGTACGGGAGACCAGGGTTCGAGTCTCGGCAGAGGCATTTGGGGTTTAGGGCTATGGATAGCCTCTAGACTCCCCTCAAATGGCCACAAAAAAAAAAAAAATTTAATTTCACTTACAAATAAGAAATGTTCGGTTATAAAAATGAAACAACTACGATCAACATTTACTTTCCTCATAAATTTGTATGAAATACCTGAATTAAATTTGAGAGTCTGAAAAAACTCGAATTAGTTCATTTACACTTAAGACGATTTAATTTGTTTGATCCAAACTAAAACAATATGATTCGAATGGCCAGACAAGCCCTAAGTCAATGTCAAACTCACCTCTGAAGGTGTGCCTATTTTTCTTCTTTTTCTTCTGAGTGCCTTCGAAGGAAATATACCAGAACCCAAAAATGCCTTGCCAACATCAGGGGGCATGAGTTCAAAAACAGCTTTAGCTTCTACAGCTGATATACTTTCTCTTTCTTTGCTATCATGGTACTCTTGACTTCTTCCAGCAACATGAAGCACGAAAGAATCTCTCTCCAGGTCTTTAATTTCAGCTTGCTGGCGGACATACTCATACTTACTAGTCCTATCCTCTTCATTATGTAAAACCCCTCCAATAAACACCTTCATAGCTATATTCAGTGCATCTTCCTTAGCTTGATTACCCTCTCCCATGTCATCCACCTTATTAGTTTCAGCATCAGAATCTTCCTCACGCGTTGCATTCTTATCACCTTCTTGACTCAACTGCTTCACAGCATCATCTATTACTTCTTCATCAACAATAGTATTCCTGAATTCAAGTTTCAATTGTGGAATTTTTTCTTTGAGAAAATTCAACGCACTTATTATCCCTTCCTCAGTTTCTCCCTCAACCTTAATATTTCTATCCTTACTTTTCTCTTCTTTAGCTTCATCCCTTTTTACCTCAATGACAGACTCATCCTCAATCTCTGAAGTAGATGGCCCTTTTTTGGATGGTGAATTTGGGGTATTCTTTGAAGTTCCTTTGACTCGTTGCAAGAATACTACCTGCCCATAAAAACACAATACCAGGTGTTTGTGAAGACATACTGATATAAGTCAGGCTAGCTCTCATTGTTTGACAAACAATATGGCTAGATCATAGACTAGAATTTAGGATACTGTCTTTTCTTTGATTTTTCATTGCTAAAACCCAAGACCATGTGTTTATTCGAAGGGATTGTTATTACAGTCAAAACTCAGCGTGCTTTCTTACTATTAGGACCAAGTTGATGTTTCTGTTCCTCTCATCTAGTTCCCCTTCATGTTATCTAAAATACAGAGTCAGGCAAAATGGGCAAAATGGATCATCTTCACAATTTTTTGTACTATAGTCAATGACACCTGTTATCACGGTAGGTCTTTGCCAGTAGGTCACCCAAACAGCATATAAAATAATTCCAGCAAGCAATATCACTGATATCATTCCCATGTTCAATGCAAAATCTACTCACAGTCAAGTACAACTATACTTCATACAGATTGCTGTCACTAACTTGTAATGCATGAAAATGGGGATGACAGCCAGGATAGGATATTATCACCATGTTTGCTGCAAGTTATGTGCTGCGGCTTATGTTTTTGTGACTCAAAAGCTGTGCCAATCAGTTTGGCATAACTTCTGCTTTTGGCTTAAGGAGCAAAAACAAATTTAAAAATGAAAAGTGCAAGATATGCAACACACACCCACGGTATGAACTTGTAATTTCCTTTATTGGGTCAAGGGAAAAAAACAAATGCTTCGTGAATCACCTGCGAGGAATACGTCCCATCAGCATTTTTGACCACAAACATTTCAAATACAGGAGTTCCAGGGGAAGCAGTGACCAACTGTCTGTAATAAACTATCCACATTATTTCCAACAAATCAGAGACTTGTCAAATCCAGGGCTTTAACTTTATTCTTTTGTTAGTTATAATACCTTGCACTATAACTCCTGCCAATATATCTGCCAACACCAGGAGTTACATGGATTAACCTGCCAAAGGCATCATTGGAATCCTTCGAAATACCTGCCCACCAACCGACCTGCATACAGGTGGGGGTAAACAAAAATTACAAATGCCAACAGAAAACTTGAGTCGTTTCCTGTAGGGGTGAAAAAATTAAATGAACTTTAAATGCCAGACCGCCACCCCACCCCAAGTTAAAAAAGAAGAAGAATTTTTTGCGGATTCAACTTCTTTCAAACTATCCTCTACCATCATCACGAGAAGTAAAGATTAGAAGAAGTGCAAGAAGAGAGCAAACAGTATAACAATAACAAACACATAATGAGGAAAACGCAGAGAGAAAGAAAGGATAACAGTCTGCTCAAGGGAATGAAAAAAAAGACAGACAATATAGCTTGTAACGCCTAAAGAGTTACCAGCCCACTTCCGGTGCATCTGGACAATTGTGAAGCATCATGATAACGCTCTTCGCTTATCGCATTCTGTGAAAGGAAACAGAAACTTCGGATAAAGAGCCAAAGTTAATCACTCGACATTATACTTATTGGGGATAAAAACTTGCCCAACCTTCATCTGAGACATTATTTCAGCAACACTGTCTTTTGATGTCGCTTCTGAAATTGCTTTTTTCAACTTTGCAGCTTCCTGGAAGTCCTCCCTCTCAATTGCATCTTCTAGTTGAAACTGTAAAGCATAGAAACTGATGAAACCCACTTTATAAGAAAATGACCAGTACTTTTCACGTTAACCTACATATCAGATAATTTCTTCAATTTTCCTACCTCAGTTGCATAACCTCCTATCGGGTGGCGAATCCACCTCAGAACTTCGCTCCCACACTCCCAAGTCAGACTCTCCTATGAATCTAGCTTCCATTGAGAAAGGAGCCTGCTCCTTACTAGGACAGAACCTCCTAAGCATATAAACTCCAAAAGAAACCAAAGCAAAAGATACCAAGCGAGAGAAAATATGAAGTAATGATAGGACACTAAGAATATTGACTTGAATTTGTTTCAAAAATCTGTGATACCTATACATGTTTCAAAAATACCGCTCTGTTTTATTCTATGTATGAGCATGGATAAGTAAGAGTAAAAACCCCAAAAGATGGAAAATTTATAAATTTCATCAAAAAAATCGTACGGAGTATCAATTAGACACCACTGCGTCAGAAACAAGTCCGATTCAACGCGAGAATGAGACTGTAATTCAACCAATTCTACGCAAGTGAAGATATATGTTGTGCTTGAGAATCCTGATTCGAATTGGGTCGCACTTGGCTGTTCGCTTACTACTCAAGTTTGACCTAGACAGTTAGTATACTAGTTGACGAATCCTAAGCTATAAAGCTTGCTTGCAACCGATGCGACTTGTACAATTGTACCCTCCTTTCATTTGAAAACTGGTGTAAGCTGTTGACGTACTCACCTGCCCAGTTGGGAACCACGTAAAAATCTGTCTTCTTCTTTTTCTGTGTTAATCTGTGTGTTGCGTTCTTGTTTTCTATTCTTTTTATTCCCCGCGAGTCTGTTTGTTGGTTTGTCTGAATTCTCAACAAATATATTCAACAATATAAATATTTATATCGACACACACACACATACTCAGAGAGAGAGAGAGAGAGAGAACCTTGAGAAGAGAGGCATAGCTTTCGGCCTGTTCAATTTCAGAGAAATGGCGGGTCCACCGATTCCAATCCCAATCGGAAGGAGTGAAATTGGAATTGGCAGTGCAGTGGCAAGAAAGCTTTGAATTTGTACGGCTCTTGGAAAACTGATTTCGATCCCGGCCTAACGCGAACCTCATGTTGGCTGATTTCATCAAAATGAGATCAAAAGATGTAGAAGAAGAAGACATGGGTATGGATTGGGGCAAAACTGGGACTGAATATCTCGCGCCGCACAAATTAGCTACCGCCATCTCTCTTTCTCTCTCGATGTCTATCTTTCTCTGGATCTCGTCTTGGCTAATGGAGTTGAACCTCTGGTATGTGGATTATCATGAAGACTTTTCCCACTGAGAGTGGAATCGTAGTTCGTTCGTATAAGTGGATAATAGTGTCACGAGAACAACCCAGTCGACTAGTGCTTCTGTTCGACTGGTATATTTTTTTTTTTGGTGCTTCGTTCGACTGGTATATGCTGTATGCACACCAAGTTTTAAAAAATTACACTTTTTCTCCAATGTAATTTGTAATACATAACCGAGTTTTATAGTGTTCAAATTCACTAAATGAGTTTAAAATTAAGTTTGAACTTAGTTGGAGATTTTAACAAGTTGGTCTCTACAAACAAGCCGAGCTGAACTTCAGAATGTTAAGCTCAACTTATTTACCACACAAGTATAAAACTCAAACTTAGCTAGATTACTAAATGAGTCTAGTCAAGCTCGAGCTCGAGCTGCTCGGTTGCAGCCCCCTACCCTGTTTATTTTATGCAAATCCAATAGTGATGGGTAAAATTTCAATATACTCGTACACTGTCGCCGATTGTAAGTACAAATTAACTTTTAGTTCAAGTGTTAACCACTTAAATATTTTCTTATGTGAAGCAAAATAAAATAAATTGCAGTCCCATTTAATGATACGAGCTTTTTTTTACAAGTCTCGATGTGTTCATCATTCACGATAGAAATTAATCAGCTCAAATCTTGCACACAAATTTATACGAACCCAAAACAGCGTATGGGCTGTTAGATTTGTCCTACAATAACACAGCAAATCCCAACCTATGTTTCTGCGAGTTGATAAAAAAATGGTAGCAGATTCAACGACTAAAAAAAAGGTTAATTAATACAGAGCACGGTTTCTTCACAACTATTTGTGTGTGGTTGCAAACAAGCCGAGCTTTGTTGTATTCAAACTCGGAGCTCGAGCTTGAGCTCAACCCTTGATGAGCCGAACCCGATTAACACACTAAACGAGCCTATAAACAAGCTCAGCCTATACAAGCTAGGTGAGCTTTTTTTAGCCTAGCCTAGCAGAGCTGAGCTTTGGAGTGGTGAGCTCAACTTGTTTACTAAACAAGCCTGAAACTCGAACTCGAGCTCGATTACTAAAGGAGTCAAACTAAGCGTCGAGCCACTCTATTCGTCTTCAGTCCTATTTGTGTGTGCTAACCTTGCTAAGGTTTCCATCTCCTTTGGACTCGTCAAAGTCACAGGCCCCTTTTCATCTCTTTTCCATCCCTTTTCAGCTCAGCAATTTCAAAGCAATAACAAAAATCTGCTCATAGGTCATGGCTGTATCAAGTATGTGAAGTGCGAAAGGTTACGTGTCTAGTGCTGAACTTTTGTAGCTTAGAATCAGCAATAACAGTCACCGGACTACTGAAATTTGAATTACATTGACAAATTCGAATTACATTGACAAATAGGAACAGCTTCACTTTCTGTACAATACTTGAATCTCAATTGCATTTATATACAAAACAATGTAACTCCTTTTTCAATTACAGCTCGGAGGATTCAAACACTTGTATAAACCAGATGCAGGCTGTTTGTAAGTAGGTATGCTACTTGGATCAACAAATCTGACCTCACCAGGACCAAAAGAGAGCTCCCTATGCCTGTGAAATCAAGGATGAAGGTATACCATCACCGATGATACTGCTTTTAGCTACTTCAAAGTGATGTTAACAAAAGCATATTGTTTTATTGAGACTATCCAGTTACCTTCGGAGATCGAGTCCAAGTAAACCAGCTTGTAGGATTGTCAAGTTGTCAGAATCTGGTGAGACAATAATGACAGTGTCCTCGGAGTATTGGGTTTCAAGAATTGACATGAGTTGTATAACACGAACAAACACGTCTGCGACGCTCTCGTTTGGTGTTCCATCATCAATAGGGGGTGGCTTAATATTTTGAGAAAGACTATCTGATGCATATACCTGAGACATTTTCAAGAAACCAAATTCTAAATTCCAATGTTCTGTCGCCGATAAGGACACCATCGAATATTCATCATAGAATGGTGATCTTAAGACTATTCTTTTTCTGCTTTGGTAAATACTATTTGAAGACTATTCGATATACTGCCCATGGTCAGGCATGGAAAAAGTGTGTTTGTAGTACATTTTTAAACAGGGCCGGCCCTGACATTCCGGGGGCTTAAGACGAAATTTGAAAATGGAGGCCTTTGATAAATATATGCAGAACTAAAATATAAAGTTCAAACAAATCATCGTTTTAAAATTAAATGCACGTATTTAACACGAAAAAGCCCCTAAAATGCACTATATTAGCATCACCATTGTCACTTAAAAAAAATACAAACATAGTTTACGACCTAATAGTCTAACCTGTATAGCAGAGGAGATGACTGACAAGAGTTTGTGAGAGGAGATTTTGCGTTTAGTTTTAACATAGACAAGTTGTAGAAAGGATAGTCCATAAATGGTCTAACTTGTATAGCAGCGGAGATGATTGATAAAAGTTTGCAAGTGGAAACTTTTTATTTTTTCTCCGATCCCGGGAGGAGAGTATGTATTTAGTTTTAACAGAGCAAAGTTGCAAAAATGACATTTAAAAAAAAGGACAGTTAAAAAAAAAAAGTGGTACAAAGGGAAAAAGACGCACCAAACAATTTGATGGCCCAACCATATGAGACTGTTATCCAAGCCTCGAGGGGCCCGTCCATGATTGGCATTTCCTATTTCCTTTTTTCCTTTTTGTTCTCTAATGCAATAAGTCTGATTGGGCCTATGGGACCGTGGTCATTAAATTTAAATAGGAGGTTTGGGTTTTAAAATGGAGGCCCATACAAAAAAAATTGGGTTTATATATTGGGTACTAAAAAATATTAGGGGGCCTTAATTTTTATACTATTTTGGGGGCCTAAGACGCCAGCCTATTGGGCCTTAGCCCAGGGCCAGCACTGTTTTTAAAGAACCAGAATCCATTACCAAGACAATTAATAGGGAAGTATCTATCGAATTATAGGTTTATCCTTCTAAACAGCAAGATTACACAAACTAAAAAGCATAAAGAAGGCCTTTAAGTTTTTGTGTGTGGATATAGATAGTATCCTTACTTCAGAGAGAGATTCTAAGCTCTTCCCTTCATAAGCTCCCAGACCACGAGCATCCAAAAAGCTGTACTCAGGGACTATACAACTGCAACCAAAAGGCATTCAGGAATTATTATATTTAACACAAGAAAGACGATGGATGATTAGTTTCATCCAGCATATTACAACTGAGAATGACTAAACAATATGGATATTCCGGTCGAGACAGAGATACAAAAAGTGTCATCTAATTGGAGGAACATTTGAAAGGGAGGAGTGATGATATATACTAGTTCCTATGCAGTAAGGGTGAATAGTAATGACTTTTACGGAACAAAGTGAATTCTTTCCTAAATTTCTTCTTCTTTTATAGTCTTATCGGGGGGAAAGTATTGATCCATCATCATTTAGACACTAGGATTTAGCTCTTTTCAGCATTTTGCGACACAGAAGTTGCCTACAAAGTTCTAAAAATCAGTTTCTATGGCACTTTCCGTACCCTAGAGTGAGCATAAAGCAGCCCCCCTGCACTCCCCTCCCCTTCTAACTTCAAACCATAGCTGGTGGCAGTCATAAAAACCCATCCCAATGTTTTTAATGTCTTGGCTTAGGGAAAGCAGGCAAACTGAGCTTCCATCCAGGAGGGCCAGAACATAACTCGTTCACTACATGGCCACATTAATTCGCATAACATTCTCAATTTAGCCATCCAAATTCAATTTGACTTTCAAGTAACAGAAGGTATACATTGAGATTCCACTCGGATCGTAAAACCAAGGTGAAAAAATCTAAGGCATTTTAAATTACACTAATGAACTCTGTACACATGAAACTGCAAATAAATTACACTAAACTTGGGATTCCAGACACTATGTATTGCTGTTCACCTGGGTTAATCAGATGTTTGAAGTAGTGTTTTTCCATCTTTTCATACATTTGACACTCAGAGATTTCTGTTGGTCCCAGGTAAGAGCTTCATGTAGAAATTTGGGGAGGCGCAGTGGTTGAATATCAACCTTTACAATTTCTTTGTCCTCAACACCTCCAGAGACAGCTGCCCTGGGAGAAGTTTGTCTCTTGTCTCATTACAAATTCATGCATTGCAATAGTCAAAGAAAAGTTAATAGCAATTGAGCGTTTTGCTCTCTCCTCTATCTATTTGTAATTGGTTCATACACCCTCTTTCTATTTGTCAAAACTTCATGAGTTATTCTTTCTTCCATTTTTTCTTGAACATCGGTTGGAGATAAGTTATTACACCAAACTCAACAGTCATCTATGTAATGGTAATGTCCAGTCTGTTAATTTCAATCGAACCAAACGCAATGCTAAGCATTCCAAGGGAATTACCATCCCATTCAAGCTTTATGCCGGATAACCAAAAACTGCCTCAAAAAATTGAATTAATAACTTAATTAAGCTACACAATTTTATTACAAAAGCACCAAACATCATGCTAAGCATTCCAGGGGAATTACCATCCCATTCAAGCTTCATTCCATCTAACCAAAAACAGCCTCAAAATTCAAAAATGCCTTAATAACTTAATTAAGCTACGGAATTTTATTACAAAAGCTCCACAACTCAACTAGTTTATGAAAAATAAAAAACAAAATTATTTATCGCCTTGTATACCATTTGATTTGTTTTAAGCGTCCAAATAGGGTACCTGCGATTGACTCTATTCACAGCAGCAATAACCTCGGCAGCCTGATAAGCTCTCTGGGTAATAGAAGGCCAAATCCAACAATTCTGGTCACAAGCCCCCATTGCCTTCAACTCCAAAGCCGCCTTCACTGTCTGCTTCTTCCCTTCCTCCGATAATCCGTTATCCATCGACGTCTTCGCTACTGGGTTGGTGTTAATTACCCCCAAGCTCTCATATTCAGACTCCCCTGCCCTCACCAAAAAGTACCTGAAACCCACCCAAAAAACAATCACCATACAACCCACATATAATAAGAATAACACATATAAACATGAATTACGTACATAGATATATTCCAGGTGCTATCAAACCTTATGCGGACAGTCCATTCCGGCTTTTTTCCCAACTTTAATCAGACACCGCACTAATGGACGGTGGGATGTTTTTAATAAATCAGGAGCTCGGGCCAACTTACGCGGACTAGTCTTGGAACCCATCCGGCCCTAATTAAAACCGGAGCAAACTACCAATGGACTAGCCCCACGGGAGCTAATAACACGTGATTTCGAACCTAAAATTCCAGACAAACCCTAAGTCCTGTCTTGACCACCAGGCCAATCTCTTGGGGTTATGGGACGGTGACTCGGTGAGATTGGTTCCTGCGATTAGTCATGTGTGCATGAGCTGACCAGACACTTAAGTTATCAAAAAATGTATGTAGATATATTTGCGTACATACCGGTTGCTGAGTCGAGGAGGGGGCATCTGGAAGAGGCCGCGAGCTTCGGAGACGGGTGTGGATAAGAAGGGCGTGAGGGAGATTGCAAGTGAAGCAAGGAGGTGACGGCGGTGGATGGGAGTGAAGAAATGGTGGACATTTTGGGGGATTGTGGGTGGATGGAGAGAGGATTGGCGAGGAGGAATTGGTCTGTGGGAGGCAAGTGTTGTTGACATTGGTTACACTCTTTTGGTGGTACGAAGAAGAAGGCGGCTGGATTTCGCTTGATTTATGAATTGGGGTTTGTGTCGAACTTCTGCGGCGATATGGACGGCGGGAGCCGGGGGCGGAGAGAAAAAAATTAGGGTAAATTGCTTTAAACCCCCCTCAACTATGACCTGTTTTCACTTAACATTCTTTACGACTCTTAGAGGTGAAAAGATAGCGTCGACGGAAAACCGCATTTTTCCCTCTTGCCCCACCGTATTCTTTTTTTCACCTTTAAGGGGGTGTTCCACTAAAGGGTTTATTGGGTTTTTAGTTTTTTAGGTCTTTGGTTGTGGTTTAAATCCACAACTTGTTTCACTAAATTTTGATTTTTTGGTTTTTTTGTTTAGTCGTTTTGTCTTTATTCAAAAAAAAATTGCATTTATTAGTTTTGCGTCAATTTTTTGTGGTTTATTGGTTCCTCTCGACGAGACGAATCTAACAAGTATGAAATTA
>JAXBDA010004432.1:0-28974 GCA_036023075.1 Gaultheria prostrata | reverse complement strand
CTCTAATTACAATTAAAAACCAAAAATAATTGAAATCCGGCCGACGAAGGACCAAACGCTGTCGTTTCATGGCCCTCTTAAGCGCTCGGTAGCGCTACACCAAAATGGGTGTAGCGCTCCCGAGACGTTATCTCTACAAGGCTGATATACAAGCATGCAAACACAATAAGCACAGACAACAAGGCAAAAGGATTACCTGCGAAGTCCCTCTGCTAGGAGAAGGGCTACGACCAGCTCTACGCCCAACTCCTCTGCTCGCTCTTCCCGCAGCCCTGCCTGGGCCACCAGCTCCAGCTCCACCACCTCTGTTAGACCCCCGGGCACCTCGGCCTCTGTCGCCACCTCTAACCCTGGCTCCATCGCCTCTCTCAAAGCCGCCACCACTGCGGACTCCACCTCTGGCTCCCCGAGCTCCTCCACCGCCTCTGGCACCTCTGCCTCTGCCAGCTCCGCCCTCTCGAATCACCACTCCCAGCTCAGCTCGGGGATGCACCGCAGGAACATCGCCAATCATCAGCCGGCGCACTAAAGCCTCGAGATCCAGGATCAGCTGATAGGACTTTGACGCCCAGCTAGTAGGGATCTGCAAAACAAGGAAAAAGCGTTACACAGGTATTCCAAATAATGCTTTAAGAGAATGCAAACTATACTGTATTTCCTTTCTTTTACAGGTTACATGAACAGAAGTAAGGTCGTGCGGAGATCCAACTGAGGGAATGTCCACCACTCCCATCATCCCTCCGGTTGTCTGGACCTCTATCTCTCTCTTCAACACTAGCAAGGCAGTCTCAGTGGCTGCTATAAGCGTCTCCACGTCTAAGAAGCTAGCCAGGTCCTCAGTCATAAAAGCCTCCCAGTCTGAGGAATTGCTGAAAGGAAGCTCAGTGTCCAGCATAGTGTACCTCTCTATCTCTGCCCGTGTGTACTCGTCAGTCCACTGTACGCCAGGGGGGATACGCCCTGGTATCTTGAACTGCTCCAACCTAAGGGACTGACGAGGCACCCTCTCTCCCAGGTACTTGTGGACACTCAGCGGGCGACCGCCCACACGATGGCGTTTCGATTTCGATTTGAAAAGTGATTTTGGAGTCGCCACCCCGGTTTAAGGAATGAACCCGAGAAACCAAAAAAGGTGACTCGTTATGCCCAATGGTATTGAAAATGATTTAACCGGTCGTGCAAAAACCTTTTTATTTCTGAGCTCGGGGGTTTGGTTACGAGAGGGGAAGGGTTTTAATGCACCCCCCTCGCCCGATCCGTGAACCGGTCTTTACTAAACAATTTGTGGGCTATGGAAAATGTTTAAAACTTGATTTTGAACATATAAACAAGATATATATGAAGCATGTACACGAGATAAAACACAACATAAAATACTATGGTGTATGTATGATTATAATGGAATGATGAAGATAACGAATGGTTATGATATGAACAAGATTATGGATGAACAAAATAAGATGAAGGCAGAAAATGTGATTAGAATGATCAAGATAATCAAATGAATGATATAACAGCTGCTCATCAATCTGTTATCAGAGCAGAGGTTGGGCGCCCAAGGTGAGGTTGGGCGCCCAAGGTCTCTCAAATTCAACAGTTTAACCTTTGTTTTCTAGTTTGAAAAAGGCCTTGCTTTGATCAAAAACTGATTTTTAACTCATGAATCCACAACAGAATCTCAACAAGGCTTTCAGAAGTGATTATCAAACAAAAACATGGACTTTTAAATAATTAGACTTTAAGGAAAATCCACAAATGAGATTAAACTTGAGTTGAAAGAGAAGAACTGACAAGAAACATGATAAGCAGCTGAGATGATCCCATATATACTTGAAATTGTAATAATCATAGTAAGATGAATGAAATATATACGATGCTCAGAAACCACCTTGGGTGCCCAAGGTGAGGTTGGGCGCCCAAGGTCACCCCTGGTTCTCACTTGATTTCAGTCTTTTTTGCTTTATTACTCATGTATCCATAACCTCTTCACCAAACATCTTCTGAAAAATGATTTTTACCAACAAACAAAAGCTAAGAGGCAGGATTCATGAATAATAAACAAACTTTTGACTTTATTCCTCGAATTATTCATGAAAAATAAAGAAAAATATGAGATGAAAGCTTGATGGAAGTGAGATAAGATAATGTAAATGCTCAACAGCACACACACACTTCTGTAATGAGATGAAATAGCATGACAATAATAATAAGAGAGCAGAATGAATAAAACAATAATTTGTTCAAAAGACACCTTGGGCGCTCAAGGTGACCTTGGGTGCTCAAGGTATCCTTTGGCTTGCATGTTTTTGTTTACTTCTTTGCTTTGCATTTCATGTCCTTTTGAGTTTATAAGCTTCTGATCATTTTGAAAAATGCTGGTTTTATACTCTTTTGCTCAATATTTGTCAATAAATATCATTTCCTTCTTTCAAGCATGAGCAAAATCAAATAAAACTCACTTGATGATGATTTCAAGATGATCAGAGCTTAAATAAGACATTAATATTGCATATTTTAATGATTAACAACTGATCAAAGTAGTAAAATATCCCTGAAGATGATCAAAGCAAAACAGCAAGAAATAAACTGCTGGGACCTTGGGCGCTCAAGGTGACCTTGGGACCTTGGGTGCCCAAGGGCCGATCAGCCTGGAAGTTTTTTGCAAGCTTAACAGCCAACTACTTTGGACCTTGTAAGTGTAAAGTGAGTATAAGGAACTCACTTACACCTACTGGTCACCCTCAGATTAAGACCATGAGTGAATTTTCTTTGATTTCTACCTTTTTAGACTTGATCAAGGTGAGAATATGTGATTTTGGAGTTGTTGGCTGGATTCTTGGTACTAAAACAGTGAGTTTTGTGTATTTTGAGGTGGCTTGAAGTTTATTTTGGTAGTGTGTGAGTGAATATGGCTGATTATAAGGCTAGAAGTTGGATTTGGGTTTGATTTTGATGGATTTTGGTGGGTTTGGAGTAGTGTAGGTGAGTGAGATGGGCTTATGGACGTTTAGAGTGAGAGAGAGAGAGGAGTTTGAGCTTCTGGAAATGAGGAGGGAGTAGAGAGAGAGGCAGTCCTTTTGTAATGAGAGAAGAGATGGGGTATTTATAGAGGGGAAAAAAGGGGGGAAAAGTGTAATTTGAATTTGGAAATAGTTGGAGGGTAATTAGAAAGATAGAATAAGCTTGTAGATTAAGTAAATGGCCGGATTTTAAGGAGATAATGGCTCACATGCAGCAGAATCTCATCATTACAGCCACTACCTGTAACTTGACTGGTTCACACCTTGGGCACCCAAGGTGAGGTTGGGCGCTCAAGGTGACCTTGGGCGCCCAAGGTGGGGTTGGGTGCTGGTTTGTGCTTTGGCTTGGCTTGTTTATTTTAGGTTAGGTTGATGGTTTTTGAAGGGTTTGAGGCTAGGTTTGAGGGTTTTGACAATTTTAAACCTTGTTCAAGTCCTCGAGGTAGTCCACATTGGTCTTTTCATCATCGGGAATGCTTGTGTGTATCTCGGGTTCAAAATCGGGGTGTCTACAGTTGCCCCTATTGGACAATACTTTACATCAGGAGTTGGTGTAAGTGCTGTCCAAGATAAGAGACGCTCCGATTTATTTCCCGAGATTCACTTCAAGCTGCAGGAGCTGCCTACGTACCCCGTTGCAGGGATCAGACCAGCATTGTTCTTGGGGTAATTGAAAACAAATCAAAGCTTTTGAATGTATGAATACTTCATGAAAGAAAATGTGGTACTTGTGATTATGCTCGTGCTTATCTCACGGATGATTGAGACTTGATGATTATGATTATGCTTTGCATATCAGCACACAATAAACGTGATTATGAATTATCCTGTTGTTGACGGGGCGCTTTGGAATGCACTGAGGCGATTTGATTGACTTTCAAAAGATTTGCTTTTCGAGTCGCCACCCAGATTTGAGGTCCGAATCCGAGAAACCGATTTAAAATATGACTCGTATACCCAATGAAAATATTCTTTTTGATCTTGCGGAACCAAAGATTTTTCGGATTCGGAGTTTGGTTACGAGAGGGGAAGGTTTTTACGGCACCCCTCTCGCCCGGTCAATGAACCGGTCTCTACTCAACATTTTGTGGGATTTTGGAAATATTTGAATTTTAATTTAATCCACGTTAACGGGAGATCGGGAAAGGGAATCACGTAACAATAAGAACATAAAATGCAAGTTTACGGTGGATACTTGTACAACGCGATCTATGTGAGAGATGATGATGACAGAATTACAGCGGGTATGAACGTTGATACAGATGAAACTGACAACACAATATTGGTGCAAAATATGATAACACAAATCAAGATTTGACTCCCAGTATGGAGGTTGAGCGCTCAAGGGCAGAGACTTGAGCGCTTAAACTCGTTTGAGCGCTCAAGGAGCAGGTCTTTGAGCGCTCAGACCAGTTTCTGGTTTCTATGTTTTAAGCCATTTTCCAGCATTCTCCTTACATTCTTTTCAAGATCAAATATTGATAAAACTCTTTTTAGAAAGGCATAACTTTAAACCTGAAGCATTGATCTCTTAAAGAATGAGGAGAAGAAGAATATAATCATAAATGAAAAAGAAAAATGCTTGAGGGTGAATGAGAGAGTGAATCTGATTATTATCACCAATACAACAACACACACACACCTGAGAGAAGTTTAATCATGATCCATTATCAAAACCAGGCAATATGAAGGGACCACCAGAGGACAGTTTGAGCGCTCAAACATAATGCCTTGAGCACTCAAACCATGACCTGGTTTTCTGGCTTCTGAACCTCAAATGGTATTGTCAACGATTTTAGAAGCCATCAGCATATTAGTTAAAGATGATACTGGTAGATCAATCACTATTTTCTTCTCAAGAATGAAATTTATGGATTTTTAGTCCATGATCTCAACAAAAATGATTGTTAAATGCTCATGCATGTGCTTTGAGAATGAAAATAAAATGTTTTAGAAGCATACTGAGCATCTAATAACCGTAGGATGATGATTGAGGTCAAATAAAAGCTCAAAAACTTAGTAAACTAATGACTGTGCCAGAGAAGGTTTGAGCGCTCAAAGCTAGAGGCTTGAGCGCTCAAGCCTGTTTGAGCGCTCAAGGTCAGATGACTTGAGCGCTCAAACCTGCTCAACCAGTAGACTTTGAAAAATGATTTGATTGCTTATTTTGGACCTTGTGAGTTCAATACAAGTACCAAGAACTTGATTTAGCTCACTAGACTCCCTCAGAAAGACTGAAACAGCAAGTTTTCACACGGTTTTTTACTACCTTTTGGACTTGATCAAAAGGGTTTGATGCTTGTTTTGCTTGGATGGAGGTATAACAGGGTGATTGAGATGAAATGTACAATGGCAATAGCTGTTTAGATCCTAGATGAAAGTGGTTACAGGATGTTTTGACTGAAAAATGGGTTTTGTTGGTGGTTTTTGATGAAATGCTAGATGATTTTTGTAGAGAGAGAGAGAGAAGGAGGACGGTTTTTAGGAGTGTTGAGAGACAGTAGAGGGAGAGGGGCTTGAGTGTTCTTTTTTTTTTTTTAGCTCCCCCAAAACCAGGGGTGGAGGATGGTTTTTATAGAGGGAGGATGGGAGGGAAAATGGAGAGAGAAAATGGGTTTTTGATTTTTCTTAAATGGGGGATTAAGGGTAGTTTAGGGGTAGTTTTAGGATAGTGGTAGGGTGTACAATACGTATGGGAATCGTAGAAGATCATCCCAGACGCTCCCTATGCAGGGAAATCTCATGATTAGATGCTCTGCAGAATTGCTGACTGGACCTGACTTGAGCGCTCAAAGACATGGGCTTGAGCGCTCAAGGTGTTCTTCAGGAATTGAGCGCTCAAGGACATGGGATTGAGCGCTCAAGGTGTTCTTCAGGGATTGAGCGCTCAAGGCCTCAAGCTTGAGTGCTCAAGGTCCTTGGTGGCTTTGCTTGGTTGGATGGTTCTTGGGTTGTCAGGTGGTGTTAGGTTGATTGGTGAAAGTTCAAATCCCTTTTCACAAGCTTTGGGGTAACCATGGTTGGTCTGTTTCATCATCGGGAGTGCCCGAGTGCATTCCGGGTTCAAAATTGGGGTGTCTACACCTGTGCTAAAAAAGGACACAATGAACATGATTATGAATTATCCTTTGCTCAAAAGGACACAATGGACATGATTATGAGTTATCCTGTGCTCAAAAGGACACAATGAACATGATTTTGACTATCCCGCGATTAGAAGAATACAATGAACATGATTATGAATTATCCTGTGCTCAAGAGGACACAATGAACATGATTATGAATTATCCCATGTGCGTCGGGACACAATGAACATGATTTTGACTATCCCGCGATTAGGGAGACACTATGAGCATGATTATGAATTATCCCGTGTGCGTCGGGACACTATGAACATGATTTTGATATTGGAAAACGAAAAATGCCCTTGAGATGAATCTTGAATGAGTAAAATATTTTCGATAACCGCCACGTGTATTAACACTTCTTGCATACGTAATGCTTGCTTCGCGTCTTAAACAAGTTTGAATGAAACTTCCACGGTAGACGTTGATTGCCCGGTTTATTGCTATTTCCTAGAAAATCCAATTAGACCCTCAAGTCTAATCTCAAGAGCTGAACAAACTTCAAGAGTGAGCAAAGTGCACATCCAAGGGTTAGAGGTTAGTGCTCAAAGCACTAGAGGGACCAAAAATTACTCATCAAAAATTGACACCTTGGGCGCCCAAGGTGAGGTTGGGCGCCCAACGTCTGTCAAACAGGCGCGCTGGTTCGACTCCAGATTTTGAAATCACGTCAGTTTTCGTCAGTTACAACTTCTCTTCTCTTTAAAACATCCAAATGCCTATATCTCTCTCATTCTCACAAATGTTTTGACCAAATTCCCTCCCCAAATCATGTTTTTGCTCTTGGTTTGAAAAATCCCAATTCCTAGGGTTCGGTTCTATTCGATTTCCACACAACCCTGTTGATTTGCTCCTTGTACACCGGTTTCCATGGAGATTCCGACCGAGATAGAGTCTCCCACGGCCTCCCCAAGGAGCGGTGTTGGTGATAGAGGTGCGGCGGCACCACCACCACCCGCTGAGCAGAGCGCTCAAGGTGGTGGTGCGGCGAGTTCAAGCGCCCAAGGTGCTACGGGCGTGGGCGGTTCCAGCGATCAGGGTCGGTAGTACCTCCTGGTGGTTCACAGGCTGGTGATGGTGATCAGAGGAAGGGTGGAGAAGAAGAGGAGAAGGTGGAGGAAAGCGGCAATGGTGGTGGTGAAGTGGTGGCAGCACCACTGGATGATTTAAACATCCAGTGGACTACCTCCACTTCGGGTTCTAGCGAGGAGATGGCGGAGGGTCCTCCGGTTGGTGGTGATGTGACGGTGGTAGATGATAGTTGTGAGAGGGTGCCGGTTACACACCCGGTTGAGCCTAGTGCTCAACCGGTTACAATGGAGGAGGGTATGGATGTGGGGACACCTACGGAGGAGGTGGTGATAACGAAGGAGGCGGAGAGTAGTGACGAGGAGAGTGGAGAAGCCGTAGGTGATAGGTGGAGAGTGTGGCCGAGAGGTAGGGAGCCTGTGATGTCTGAGTGGGGTACTAGAGGGACGGTGGGTGTTAGTGGTAGTGGTGGTACGGACGGTAGTGGTTTGGGTGGCGGTAGTGAGAGTGGTGGTGGTGATGATCCGAAGGGGAAAAGGGTAGCTATAGAGAAGTCGATGGGGGAGCAGGGGCCGGTGGGGATTTCTTTAGGTGATTACGCCGTTCACGCTGATCCAGAGGACGTGGCTGCACTAGATCGAGAGGCCCCAGGTGTTTTGCATGCAGTGAGGGAGGAGGTTGTTGGGCAGAGAGAGAGAGGGAGATGGTTGTGCTTCGTCAAGCAGCTTTAGAGGCGGAGGCAGAGACGGAGGAGCTGATACGGGAGGCTGAGGAGGAGGAGGAGGCGGAGCTTGAGCTGAGAGCATGGGAGGAGTTGGAGGTGGCTCAGGGACCACGAGTTTCGGTGGTTAAGGAGGCTGTAGCAGCGCTAGCGGAGAGGCCACATTTTGACAAAGCTAGTTACGACCCTCCGGTGCACCTGTGTATCCCTTTGGGGATAGACGCTTATGTCTCCCGACAAGAGACGTACTTTGGAGAGCGGGTGCTCTTGGATCCCGAAGTCCACCTTTCACAGGCTGTCTTACGGTACGTTTATTGAATTCCATTTTATGATGTACTTTCAATTCATGCACATGCTTTGATTTTGTTTTGAATGGATAGAATGGTTTAGAATGCTAGGGTAAGCTTTGATTTTTGTGCTAACCATTGCTTGCTGCTTGTTATGAACAGAGGATTCACCATATGGCAGCTCACGGTGGGCGTGCGGGAATTGGTTGACAGAGTTGGGCTCAGCCGGTTTATACAGACCCTGGACGCAACGTGGCATGACCATGCCATGATCTTGGCTTTAGTAGAGAGATGGAGGGATTCTACCAATACCTTCCATCTTGGCGGTGGCGGAAAGGCGACGATGACGCCACTTGACTTCTCAGCGCTGATGGGTTTGAGAGTAGGAGGAGACCCTATCCCGTTCGACTCCGGGGTGACGGACGACTTGCACGCTTTGAGGTGGTTTTTTAGGCTTTGTACCGAGACGAGGGAAGGACATGGCCCAATATGGCCAATTTGGGAAAAAGTGTGGGGGAAGACCGAGAGATGAGAGAGAGGCGGAGCAGAAGGCTAGGTGTTATTTGTTGTACTTGTTTGGGGCATCGCTGATCACAAATAGGCGCAACAAAGTACACCTTTCTTATCTTCCGGTGCTCAGGGACTTTGACAGGGCAGGGAGGATGAATTGGGGAGGAGCAGCACTTGGTGCTTGTTATGCTTTCATGGGCGCAGTCTAGAGGAACAAAGGTCGGGACATAGCTGGCATGTGGTGGATGTGGGAGGTAATACACTCGAAAACTTATATTTCAAGGTTTTACTTCTCGTACTTCGCACTTACACATTTGCTTATCCTATCATGCATGAAATATTGATTTGTGAACTAACATGAATTTCAGCATTGGGCTTTCGAGGTACTGGGGTTGCACCCTCCTGAGACTACACACCAGCATGTCACCACTGTTCTTCCCCGTGCTCTGTGTTGGGGAGAGGGACACCGGGTTATTACCCCGGTGTCGAGGGCATTGGACGTCTACCGTGCTTCTTTGGACCGACTCTCTATCTCCATGGTATGGATCGAAACTTTGTTTATCCTGATTATCACAAATATATCTGCTATTTTACTGATGACTTGAATGACTTATGCAGATTCACCGGAGCACTTGGATGGGCTTTGAGGAGGAGTACCTGGCTCCAAGCAAAGAGTTGACGGCGGGGAGGGAGGGTCTTGCTGGAGTGCTCGTTTGGCTGGTTCTGGTACTTGGGGGATAGGGTTTCTGTTCAGGTACTGGGGACGGCGTTCCCTCTGGTGCCGAGACACCTACCTCCCCGAGTGCTATGGACTCAGAGCTATACGCGCGAGGAGATCGTCAGGTTCACAGTAGTTGACGGGCCTCTCAGTCGGTACTGGCTATCTGACGAGGACTACTCCCTTTACCAGACGCGGTACTTAGCAGGCCCTCTCGGAGTGCGCGAGTAGAGGGGGAGAGAAGAGCGGGAGAGGACAGCTAGAGCTGATTTGTCAGTCAGGGCTCCTGTGGAGGGTGCTGAGACTGGTGCTACAGCGGGGACGGTTGCCCCGGCTGACTGGTGGGTGGACGTTTCGGTAGCTATTGACCAGGATGGGATCATAGACATACCGAGACCGACTACGGAGGACTTTCCTTTACCTCCAGAGCAGGTATGAATCCATGCGTCTTTTTATTGCTAGTTACAACTTTCAGTCCGTGTTGCAATACTTGCACATGCTAACTTTAATTCATTCTTACAGATCTCCCAGGAAGCGGCGCGGACATCCATACTTCAGTGCCAAGGGCTTCACCTTCTTGTCCATCGACTACTGTCTGGAGATGTGGTGCTTGTCCGCACTCTAGGAGAGCCTGTACCTGACAGTGCCCCTGCTCCTTCTTCTGCTAGAGTTGCACCGGTATGAACTTCAACTTGTTTCTTTAATGATAAGAATTGTAATGATTATGCGACGCACTAATTCTTCTGCTTGTTTACTTGTTTGCTTCATGCAGCACCCGGTACTTGGGAAGAGAGACCGTTCGGAGGAGGCAGGGCCTTCGAACGTGGGAGTACGACTTGGGAGGTCCAAGCGTCAGAGGGTGGAGGATCTTCCTGAGAGAGACGAGGAGAGTGATCCCGACTACGCGGGGACTGAGAGTGGTGGTGGTGACTCTAGCAGTACAGAGTAGACTTGAGAGAGAGAGACATGACTAGTTAGGAGTTAGATTTTAGCGTTTTCTTTTGATCTTCATTAGGCCTGCGTGCCTTCGTAGATGAGTAGGTCGACAGGGCCTGTGAGCTCCGATTTTGCTTTTTCGGGCGTCTGTTTGCCCGGTAGATGACTAGTGATGATGATCGGATAATTGGACGTACATATTTTCCTTCTTCTTTATGCTTTATCATGGATGTTTGTTGGTTTCGTATATGATTTGCACTTTTTGCGCTTATTTGTCTGCTCATGCTCTTGTGATTGCACGTTCACCGAGAAATAACTACATATTGTAAAACACAAACAAAGCATTCACAAGTAGATATCCAAATCCAGAAACCTAAGTCATGAAATCCAATTGAAATGATAAGGATTAATGTTTGGGAATTTGGCCAAAGCATTGGAAAACATGCGGATTTCTGATTTATTGAAATGTATGTACACTGGCTTGATATACACATGACTTTATTAGATTTCAAGATTTACAGATATACAATCCACTTAACCCTAGAACGGAATTTATTGTTCGTAAGGTGTGCTAAGTGGTCAGACGCATGAAGGGACCCCTTAAACCTGACAAATTGATGTGTTGTCGGCCGTATCGGGTCACAAACACGTTCTTTGAGCTCGTGGTAGTCATGGCTTGCCAGGAACCTTGATAATATGGAATTTGAATCTCCAACCGGACACCATTCAAAGGCTTTAAACCTCGGTCATGCACTAGAAAGCCATTTGCATGGAATTTTGTGCGACGGATGACACCGGCAAGTCATGAATACTTCCCGGGGTTTGTTGCAACTGTTGGATCAAGGTTGGAAGGCCTAAGAGTAATTTTGGTACCTTGGAACCCAAAAGCTGTCAAAAGTTGCTGCTGTGCTGCTGCAGACCTTGGGCCCCCAAGGTGAGGTTGGGCGCCCAACCTCTGTCCATTCTGCAGTCTGTTTTCTTGTTTGTAACGACCAATCACCTTACATGCAATCCCTTTAACATCCTCAAACACTCTTAAACTGTATTCTGAGCCTCTCAAACTTTCACGCCTTGCATGTAAATTGTGCTCACACAAATTTGCAAGTCTCCGGTGATTTGTTCCGGTTCCATGTCTTTCTTACTTTCACCATGGCCACCCTCAATTCTCATCTCATTGATACCTGGATTTCAAGCCTTGAGAACGTTGACTGGTTGAACTTTCGGGGTCTCGGGCTCAATGCACTTCGTTATTTGCATTCCATCCCTATCCGTCATGACATTTTGCGAGCCGCCGCGCAATGCTGGGATTCCGAATTGCATGTGTTTCGTTTCGGTATCCAGGAGCTTTGCCCTACTGTGGAGGAGTTCGAGGCTTATCTTAGAACTCGTGTTCTTATGGAACCCGTCATTCCTCCAGTCAGAGCCGGGTTTACCAAGATTCTTAGAAATGAGCTTGGCATAAGTGACGGTGCCGCACAATTTCTGATTCATGGTAATATCCTCAACGTTCTCCATCTTTTTGCTGAATTTAGTCCATCAGGGGACATTTTTAACCTGACCGTCTAGAATCGCCACATGTTTGCTCTGTGCATGTGCCTCATTGGCTTATTCTTGTTGGTTGCGGATGATGGCTATGTCAGTCCTGCCATTGTTAGCGTTGCTTGCAGATTAAACAACGCCAGGATGTGGTACCATTGGTTTTGGCTAAGACTCTCATGGGTTTGGATGGGGTTTGTTCTGGCCGTTCCAAGGCTTTTGCTGGAAGTCCTCTTTTGCTACAGGTTTGACTTTTGTCTTTTGGCTTTAACTTTTGGTTTCAGCTTTTGGTTTGGATGATTTGGTTCTAATTTTGGGCTTTTTCTGGCAGCTATGGCTTTGTGACAAGGTAGGGCTTTTGGCTAACCCAAGGGATAGACAGGTTTTTGATGCAAGGACATGGGTTAACAGGCCATTTGTAGTTCATAAGGAGGGTGAGGATGAATGGTTGGATTTCTTTATTGCTATGGAAGAGATGAGGTTGTATGGAGATGCCCCTGGTTGCATTTACCTGACATGACTGGGGTTCACATGGGTGCATCTTGGGTGGTTTTGGCAGGACTGACAGGTTTCACATTCTACTTGTCACGACGCATTCTCCGACAGTTCGGTATCCGTCAAGAGGTGCCTTACCCCATTCCACCGGATTTCCATCTTCCGATTTTCAAGCATGCTGTTCTGGAGGCTTATCGTTCCACTTGGCGAGACAGAGACATCTGGGCTCCTGATCCGTTCCCTTCCCTTCACTTACCGGGGGCTTATCGTGCGTGGATAAGAAAAGAAATAGAGAAGTGCTTCGGGAGAATAGTGGAATGACTCATTCACTTTACCTTGCAGTTTTCTAAAATAAATGGTGTTTTTATGTTTGTGTATTTTCTCCATGGTTCTCAGGTTTGTAAGGCTTTTATGCTCAACTCATGTATTCGATGAAATAATTTCAAATAATTATGAATTACGAGGGTTTCCCCCTTTTGGTTCCATGATGGTGTGAATATGGTTGAATGGCTTTGAAACATGACTTGGATCAACTCAACAGGCTGCGACCGCATCTCAGAGTGAGATTGCCTACGTATCCTTTTGCAAGGAATCAGGCCATAACGTAGTTCAGGCTATGGTTCCGCTCGGGTATTTTGCTCTCCTTTTGGCTCTGAATTTTGCCTAGGACGGCCTTTTCATGTTTTCGGCCTAGCGAGCTTTTTTGATTTTTTATGCCTTTATTTTTGCCTAAATTGCCCTTTCGGGTTTTCAATCTAGCAGGCTTGCTCTAATTTTTGCCTGGCAAGGCCCGCCCTTGCGGTTTTCCGTCCAGCGAGCTTTTCTCAGGGGTAATATCGCTTAAGTTGATCCAAGTTTACAAGTTTGCTGAATTCGTTTCCATCCAGATCAATGAGCACAGCTGTTCCTCCTTCGAGAATGGTCTTGATTATATACGGCCCTGCCCATTTTGGCCCAAACTTTCCGCGAGGGGTCATATACCGGTGCCCGAATCTCTTTTACAGCCAGATCTCCTTCCATCAAATCACGGCTTTTTACTTTCTTGTTGAAGGCCCAAGCTATTCTTTGTTGATAACCTTGGACATGGTATAGTGCCCGCAATCTCCTTTCATCAAATAGCATCAGCTCGGCAAACCTGTCCTTCAACCATTCTGCTTCATTAACTTCGCAATCGGCCATTACTCTCAATGATGGTACTTCCTGCTCAATAAGGAGCACCGCTTCCATTCCGTACACCAATGAGTATGGGGTTGCCCCTGTCGGTGTGCGAATTGAAGTTCGATATCCCCAAAGAGCTAAGGGCAACTTCTCATGCCAGTCACGTGACGATTCAATCATCTTCTCAAGGATGTTTTTAATAGTTTTGTTCGCCGCCTCCACAGCCCCATTTGTTTGAGGGCGGTAAACTGTTTACTTGTGCACTTGAATTTTAAACTCCTCAAGAACCTCCGCAGCTCTCCCTTTGAAATGAACTCCATTGTCTGATACAAAAGCCTGCGGGACCCCGTACCGGTAAATGATATTTTGCTTGATAAAGTGCGCCACCTGAACCGCCGTTAGTTTTGAGTAAGAAGCCGCTTCTACCCATTTGGTAAAATAATCGACTGCCACTAGAATGAATTTATGACCATTGGATGCTACCGATGTGATTTTACCTATGACGTCTATGCCCCAAATCGAGAATGGCCATGGAGATGACATGGTGTGCAATTCAGAAGGCGGGATATGCATTAGGTTTGCATGAACCTGACATTTATGGCATCTCCGCACATACTCAATGCAATCTGTTTCCATTGTTGACCAATAATACCCCTGCCTTAGAACTTTCCTTGCCAACATCATTCCACTCATGTGAGGCCTGCAAACCCCTTCATGAATTTCTTCCATTACACGCCGGGCTTCTTCACCATAAATACATAACTTGTGCATCACGCAATATGACCTCCTATATAACCTGCCTCCACAAATGATGTAATGGGAGGCGAGCCTCTGTATAGTGATGCGGTCTTTTCACTCGACGCCATCCGGGTATTCTCCTTTTTCTATTAGATTCCAAATGTCTCGGTACCATGGCTTCCCATCTTCACAATCATCAATTATCATCACATATTAGTAAGCAGGCTTAGTCCTTTGCTCGATCATGATTGGCCTCATTCGCACCCCAATTGGCAACTCAACCATAGAAGCAAGTGTGGCGAGAGCGTCGGCAAACTGGTTTTTCATTCTTGGAATGTGGGTAAAAGTTACCATTTCGAACCTATGAATCAAATCATCCAGGTCTTTATGGTATGACTTCAATTTTTCCTCTTTCACTTTCCAATCGTCGTTTGCTTGTGAGACCACCAGGTTAGAATCTCCGACTACTTCTAATTTTCTTGCCCCAATCTCTAGAGCGGCTTCCATTCCCACGATGCATGCTTCATATTCCGCTTGGTTGTTTGTTACTTCAAAAATTAGCTTAAAAGAAAGAGGAATGTGCGTTCCTTCTGGCGAAACTAGTAACACTCCGATTCCAAATCCTTTCTGGTTAGCAGCCCCGTCAAAGTACAACTTCCAGACTTTTTCCGTTGTTGTCATGATATTCTCATCCGGAAATTGAAACTCAGTATCTTCCAGCCCATTGATCGGATGATCTGCCAAGAATTTTGCCACTGCTCCTCCTTTTACTGATTTGCGTGTGACATATTTGAGCTCGAATTCGGCCAATAAGAGTAACCAACGCGCTAATTTACCGGTGAGTGCTGGCTTTTCAAACAGATATTTGAGAGGGTCCATTCGAGAAATCAACATCACCGAGTAAGCCAGCATGTAGTGTCTCAGTTTTTTGGAGGCCCAAATAAGAGCCCAACAAGTTTTCTCTAAAGGGGTATATCTTTCCTCGGCTCCTACCATCTTCTTGCTTATATAGTACACAGCCTTCTCCACCCCAAATTCACTTTCTTGAGCCACACATGCAGCCCATTGCTGATTGTGATACCGATAGATACATGATCAAGGGTTTTCCCAGTGTTGGTGGCATTAATACCGGTGGACTCTGCAAATACCTTTGAATAGCCTCGAATGCCTTTTGACATCTGTCATCCCTTTCTTGAGAAGGCGAAACATCGGCTCGCAAGTTGAAGTCAACTTGGCGATGAATCTGCTGATGAACTAAATTTTTCCGAGGAAGCTCCATACTTCCTTCTCTGTCCGGGGCGGTTCCATTTCCAAGATAGCTTTGATTTTTGACGGATCCACTTCAATTCCTCTGGTAGTGATCATGAACCCTAGCATCTTTCCTGTAGTTACTCCAAACGTGCATTTGTGTGGATTAAGACGCATCCGGTATTTCCTTATCCTTTTGAAGAATCTAGGGAGGGCCGGAAGATGTTCTTCTCGTTGTTTTGCCTTGACAATCATGTCATCCACATATACTTCAACTTCTTTATGCATCATGTCATCAGCAAAGTGGTTGCTGCTCTTTGATATGTTGATCCAGCATTCTTCAACCCAAACGGCATGACCCGATAGCAAAAAGTCCCCCATTCGGTGATGAATGTAGTCTTTTCCCGGTCTTCTGGCACCATGAGAATTTGATTATACCCCGAAAAGCCATCCATAAAAGACAAAAGGGCATGGCCCGCTGTGTTGTCCACAAGTACATCAATATGGGGCAAGGGGAAATCATCTTTCGGGCTAGCTTTGTTTAAGTCACGGAAATCAACGCAGACTCTGATCTTACCATCCTTTTTGGGAACGGGAACAATGTTAGTAACCCATTGCGGGTACTCAGTTACCATCAAGAATCCGGCGTTAAATTGTTTGGTGACCTGTTCTTTGATTTTCTCTACCTAATCAGGTCTTATCTTTCTGAGCTTTTGTTTTACCGGTTTTGTGTCGGAATAGAGTGGGATCCGATGTTGCACAATATCCGGATCAATTCCGGGCATATCTGCATGTGACCATGCAAAAACATCTTCAAACTCTTTGAGTAAATCAATGGTCATTTTTCTTTCTTCTGCAGATAACCTGGAACCGATGTGGACCAATCGAGGGTCCCCTTCGTCTCTTAAATTTATTGAAATTATTTCTTCTTTTGATGGTTGAGCATGCCTTTCATTTTCCCGTTCGATTAGGGACCGGAGTTCTTTGGGTATTTCTCCCTCAAACTCGATCTCTTTATCGTTAGGGTTTACACAATTTATTTCAAAAACAGCAAAGTAAGTGAAATCATAGTCTATTTCATTGAAAGGCCCGTCTGAGGACTGATACATCGCAGAAGACTCAAAAGAAAACAGGTACCGACGTGGAGGGCCATGAGGCACAATCTCTGACTCAACACTGAACTCGGACTCAGACATGGACTCGGACTCAGACTCTGTGAATGTGCTGGTGTGTTTTGCAATAGGTGTGAAAGTGCAATTCCTGTAGCTTCCAACAGCATCCACAATTAACAAGCTTGGATCTTCATGTTACTTTTGTCCGGTCATCATCACCTCTATCTGGTCTTCGTCCTTACCCATTTGGCATCCCTCATTGAACATCGAGATCAGAATTCCTCCATCAAGTACCTCTGCCCAATCTGCATGTAGGTCTTTCACCAGCTGTTCGACCTTTTCTTTCTCATCTTCGCTATCCCAAAAGTCGTTGGCAAAGATCTCAAACCCAGGGCATGCTTCTTTGTCCTCATTATTCACAAAAGGTTCAGGTTGGCCGTGATAAGGCTGATTGGTACCTTCCCTGACAAACTGGATTCTGCGAGGTTCTTGAGAATTACTTGGTTCACCCTTGTCTTCATTAGGGTTATATCCTAACCCGTAGCGGTTTCTTTGGCTGCGAAATTCTGGGATTTGAGTGGTTCCCTGTTGCTCCTTTCCTAGCCCCATTCCAGGCATGAAGGCCATTTTTTTCATCATTTCGACAGCAACTGTGCTAATGTAATAATCATCGTCTACTCGAATGGTGCACACGTTGCTACCGGTGTCAAAAGAGAATCCGCCTAGGTGGATGTCGTGCTCGTCGTGCATGATTTCCAATAACGGGGAATTGTCCTCAGAGTGAGGGCGGATACCTGTATCTCCATGGAGCGTCACTGTACCGTTCTCCAAACCAAGCTAGACCTTCTGGTGTAAAGTAGATGGAACAGCCATAACATCAGCTCTGTGCATCCAAGGTCTTCCCAGCAATAGGTTAAAAGAGGATGGTATGTCGAGCACATGAAATTCCACCATGGTCTTAAATCCCTCAGCTACAACCTCCAAATTAATAGTACCCAATACTTCTCGTGTTGTATTGTCGTATGCGCGCACTGTGAGATTCGAGGGTGCGAATTGTCTCGGTGTCAGACCTAGACATCTCGTGGTACGCAAAGGACAAACATTCAAAGCTGACCCATTATCCAGAAGAACTACCAGAATCCACTTGCCCATGCATTTCAGTGTGACGTATAATGGTTTGTTGTGATTTGTTCCTTCAGACGGCAAATCAGCTTCAGTGAATGTCACAGTGTGTCTAACTGGAGGTTTGCTGATTAAATTAATCATGGCTTTGAGAGTTGTACACGGGGCGACTTCCATTTTTGACAATTTTCTGGCCAGCATGAGGCGATGCTCGACTGATGTCATTAACAATCCCCACACTGTCAAGGGTACAAGAGTCTTTTCCAACTGTTTCTGGATAGGGTCGTCTTCCATGGGGGTGACTTGTGGAGTGGAGCGAGCAGTACGGTCGATTGAGGTTGTGCGTGGCGGGTTTAATGGTTGGTTTAGGAATGGATCAAACGGGTCTTGGTAATTAGATGGCTTATAGGGGGGATCTACAGGGTTGTTGATTGGGGGTGTTTGTTGGTTTTGTGGAGATGGGTTGGTGGAATTTACTGGTGGGTTGGATGGTGTATTGGCTATTGTGTGTGAACGGTTGGTTTGTTGGTTGGTTGGTAGGGGATTGGTTTGTGGGGTAGAGGTGTTTCCGGTGAATAGCTGGGGTGGTTGGTAAAATTTACCGCTCCTGGTTAGATGCTCAATAAACTCCCAAGTGTCGCCCCACATGTCTGTGTAATCGGTGTAGAGATCTATTAAGTCCCCTTCAGCCTTGCCCTTTCCTTTTCCAATGCTTGCTCCTTTGATTCCCCGAGTTATTTCTTCTATAGCAGGGCTTCCCCAAAGATCCATTTTATCCCATATTTCCTCGTATCCGATAGATTCATTTCCACCGTTCCATGGGTTAACCATTTGATCGTTCTCCTCAGGATGATCCCAAATATTGGAGAATTTGTCACCTAGCACAGCAACGTTGTTCATTTCCGGAATAGGCACCACAGGCGCGGGTAAACTTTCATCAATTATAAAATCATAAGGGGAGAATTCCAAGTCTTTGACCATTCGGTCGATGGCTGATTCGCTCATCATGGAAAAATCCCGTCTCGCTTCCCAGAGTTCCATTGGTGGTCCCAAATGAGTTTCATCAAACATCATGGGGAGCGTCGAACCATCCAAAGGGTCGTTTGGGTCCATCAACTGCCATTCGTTCGGAGTGGGGTCCCATTCCTCATTACCCCAACCTAATTCTTCTTGATTGTTGGGCACATCCTCCCAGTTTTTCCCCTGTCCTTCTTGTAAATCTTGAGGGATATCAAAATCCCAACCTGGTTCCGCAAATAAGTTGACAAGTGAAAGCCCATCCAAGGGATCAACTGGTAACGGGTCCCAAAATTGTTCCACTATGTTCTGAATGGGTTCGTTTTCAGGTAACCAACCTACCTTTTCGGGAGCCCATTCTTCAGGATCCGGACCCCGGTGATTCATCTCTATTTCCCATTCTCTTCTTTGGAATTCCCAAATTATGGAATCCCACTTTTGGTAGATCTCGAGATGTGTAAGGGAAATCATTGAGACATTTGGTTCCGAGGGAATAGCAACAACTGGTCTTGTCTCAGTATCAGGAATGATGTATAAGCTAGGATCGAAATAAATGGGTTGTTGCTCGAAGACTGGTTGTGGGTTTCGAGAGGAACTGCCAACTTGCAGGTTTTCGGGCTTAAACAGATGGTTATTGGGGGTTAAGGTATTGGTGACTGCTAGTTCTTTCCCAGGCCTGGTGGTATTCATATTCAAGTTCGTCCAGAAGCTTTGTTCTTCTCTTACTCCGTAAAGAGTCTGTCCGAACAAGTTATCCAAAAATTGCCTCTCTTCTTCCAATGAAAGTCTACCCATGGTCCAATCCTCATTTCTGATCCATGCGTCAATGGCATCTCCAGTTTCTATCAGCTCATTATCATGAAACCCCGGGAAGAGTACCGAATCTGGGCTTTGAACTAATAGCGGCACTTTTCTTCATTGAAGAGAACATTGAGAGGTACATTTTCATTTCCTTGAAGAGCTTCATACCCACTGGATGGAAAATCTGGCTCGAGTTTTGAATATTCCTCCGGTAGAGATTCCTGATCATCTAGTTTTTCTTGCCACATTCGCTCAATCTCTTCAAAACTTTCGTGAGACAACAAAGGGTTTGTTGTCCCTTCATCAGCGGTTAGATAACTCCAGAGTGCTTCCCATTCTGGTTCCTCGTTTTCATGAGAGCATACACCGACATCAGATGGTATTTGGACAATGGGTTTAGGTTGGTTGTCTAGGATTATGTGCGTGCTGGGATCAAAGGAGGTTGGGTCTGTCAAGCTAGTTGTGATATGGTTGATGTTGGCATTTCTCTTATGTGGTGGGAGCGGGTTTGTAACAACGTTGGGTTTTTCACTCAGGTCCCTGATTTTCTTGCTGTCAATGAGATCATGAATCTCAAGACGTAGCCTGTGACATCTATCGGTGTGATAACCCGGAATCTGGTGGTATGCACAGAATTGGTTAGGGTTGTAGGAAGGTGGGGGATTTTGTGGTGGAGGAGTTGGTGAAAGTGGTTTAAGGGTTCCACGTTGGACAAGTCTTTCCAACATGGTGGACATGGGTACCGGGAGCGGGGTGAATGTGCGGCGAGGTCGAGGGGTGTTTTGAGTGGGCTGGGTTGTTATGCTGTGTACTGGCTCATTTTTCTGATTGTGGTTTTGAGTGGGGTTGGAAGATACATTGTGGGATGGATTATGGTTGGCATAGAGGGACGAGTTGTTACCAATGTATACTCTTTTGGGCTCGCCGGTGCTTCTCCCTTTGGAATTATTCCCGTCTGGATGGCATCTTCTACTGATAGGCCAATGTTCATGTAAACTTTGAAATCATTTGCCTGAGCGATAACCATATTTCGAGCGAGGTCTGGCTGCAGGTTTTTAGTCACGATCCTTATCTGGTCTTTGGTGGACAATGGTTCCACCATTTGGGTCGCCTTTGCTCTCCACCTTTTCAAAAAGTCAGCAAATGATTCCTTTTCTCCCATTTTTGTAGATTCCAATTCCCTGGTAGTAACACCCAATTCTATATTGTAACTGTAGTGCTTCACAAAGGCTGCTACGATGCTTTCCCATGATTTCTTTTTGTCAATATCCAAAGCCAGAAACCACTGGAGCGCCGGCCCCTTTAAGGTTTGATGAAACATTTGTGCCATCGTGTTCTCATCTACACCTTGAAGGGTGAGGGAGCTCACATAAGCCTGGATGTGGCCTTCTGGATTTCCTGATCCGTCGAACTTCTCAAAGTCGACTGGCTTGAACTTCTTTGGCAATTTTGCATCCGGAAAGAGGCACAACTTAGACATATCAAAGACAGCGGTAGCAGCTTTCTCTCTTTTCAAGACAGTCTCTTCCAAGTCAGCCAACTTGGCTGTCATTTCGATCATGTGTGGATCTTCAATGGGTTGTTCAGGTTCTTCTTCATGTGGCATTTCGTTACCGTGTGGCGGGTTTTCATGGGGTGGTTGCTGTACTAGAGGAAGACGACTCTAAATATTAATGAGCATGCCCATCAATTGGGCAACCTGATTGTCGTTGCGAGTTCTTAACTGTTCCATTTCCTCACGGAGTCGATCCAGTTCATTTGGTTCCATAGCCATGTTGGGTTTTGGTACCGATGAAGTATTTCTAACCAAACGCTGTCCGGGAGGTCTTTGCCAAATGGGTAAGGTCTTCTACGCAGGCCCAAAGATTTGATTCTGGCAAGAAGCAAAAACCTTGACTAAAAACTAGCGTCATGGAGTTGTGTATAGAAATGATAATTCCATACACAAACGTCACCACGTCACTCACCACATAAAGTTAATCCTAGAACTAGTCCTAGGGTTAGTCTACCGGTGCTTGAAACTCACTTAAAGCCGTTGTGCAGATGATTCATAACACTCCGGGTAAGTCGTTACTCAGTAGGTTAAATTCCAAGCTTTGTGTAGACACCCCGATTTTTTTTAACCCGAGATGCACGCAAGCATTCCCGATGATGAAAAGACCAATGTGGACTACCACGAGGACTTGAAGGAAGTTTGAAATTGTCAAAACCCTCAAACCTAACGTTGAACCCTCCAAAACCATTAACCTAACCAAAAGTAACCAAGCCAAGCCAAAGCCCAAACCAGCATCTGAACCCACCTTGGGCGCCCAAGGTCACCTTGAGCGCCCAACCTCACCTTGGGCGCCCAAGGTGTGAACCACTCAGTTACAGGTAGTGGCTGTAATGATGAGATTTTGCTGCATGTGAGCCATTATCTCCCTAAAATCCGGCCATTTGCTTAACCTACAAGTTTACTCCACTCACCTAATTACCCTCTAACCCCTCCAACTATTCCCAAATCCACCAAAAATCCATCAAAATCAAACCCAAATCCAACTTCTAGCCTTGTAATCAGTCATATTCACTCACCTACTACCAAAATCAACTTCAAGCTACCACAAAATACACAAAACTCACTGTTTTAGTACCAAAAATCCAGCCAACAACTCCAAAATTACATTTTCTCACTTTGATCAAGTCTAAAAAGGTAGAAATCAAAGGAAAATTCACTTATGGTCATAATCTGAGGGTGACCAGTAGGTGTAAGTGAGTTTCTCATACTCTCTTTACACTTACAAGGTCCAAAAGTAGGCTGTTAAACTTACAAAAATTTCCAGGCTGATCGGCCCTTGGGCGCCCAAGGTCCCCTCGAGCGCCCAAGGTCCCAGCAGTTTACTTCTTGCTATTTTACTTTGATCATCTTCAGGGATATTTTACTACTTTGATCAGTGGTTATTCATTATAATATGCAATATTAATGTCTAGTTTAAGCTCTGATCATCTTGAAATCATCATCAAGTGAGTTTTTATTTGATTTTGCTCATGCTTGAAAGAAGGAAATGATGTTTATTGATAAATATTGAGCAAAACAACATGAAAACCAACATTTTCAAGATGATCAGAGGCTTATGAACTCAAAAGACATCATAAACAAAGCAAGGAGGTAAACAGAAACATGCAAGCCAAAGGATACCTTGAGCGCCCAAGGTCACCTTGAGCGCCCAAGGTGTCTTTTGAACAGATTACTGTTTTGTTCATTCTGCTCTCTCATCATTATTGTTATGCTATTTCATCTCATTACAGAAGTGTGTGTGTGTGTGTTGTTGAGTATTTACATTATCTTATCTCACCTCTCTCAAGCTCTCATCTCACGTTTTCTTTTATTTTTATGAATAATCAAGGAAGCAAAATCAATAATCTTGTTTATTGTTCATGAATCATGCCTCTTAGCCTATGTTTGTTGTTAAAAATCATTTTTTAGAAGATATTTGGTGAAGAGGTTATGGATACATGAATAATAAAGCAAAAGAAACTAAAATACAGTGAGAACCAGGGATGACCCTAGGCGCCCAACCTCACCTTGGGCGCCCAAGGTGGTGTCTGAGCAGTACATGCATTCAATTCATTCTGTGATTATTGTTACCATTCCAAGTGTGCATAAGTCCATCTCAGCTGCATATCATGTTTCTTGTCAGTTCTTCTCTTTCAATTCAAGTTTAATCTAATCTCCGGATTCTTCTTAAAGATAAACATTCAACAATCCATGTTTTTGTTTGACAATCACTTTGAAAGCCTTGTTGTGACCCTGTTATGGATTCATGAGTTGAAAATTAGTTTTTGATCAAAGCAAGGCATTTTTGAAACCAGAAAACAAAGGTTAAACTGTTGGATTTGAGAGACCTTGGGCGCCCAACCTCACCTTGGGCGCCCAACCTCTGTTTTGTCAACAGATTGATGAGCAGCTGTTATGTTATTCGTTTAATTATCTTGATCATTCTAATCACATTTTATGCCTTCATCTTATTCTGTTCATCCATAATCCTGTTCACATCATAACCATTCGTTATCTTCATCATTTCATTATAATTGCACATACACCATAGTCTTTCATGTTGTGTTTTATCTCGTGTACATGCTTCATACTTTGTTTATGTGTTCAAAACCAAGTTTTAAACATTTTCTATATCCCACAAATTGTTTAGTAAAGACGGGTTCTTGGACCGGGCGAGGGGGGTGCACTAAAACCCTTCCCCTCTCGTAACAAAACCCCCGAACCCGGAAAAATAAAGGTTTTCGTATGACCGGTAAAACCATTTTCAAAACCATTGGGCATAACGAGTCAATCTTTTGGTTTCTCGGGTTCATTCCTTAAACCCGGGTGGCGACTCCAAAAATCACTTTTCAAATCAAAATCGAAACACTATCGTGTGGGCGGCCGCCCGTCGGGTGTCCACAAAATGGCGACTCCGCTGGGGATTGCTGGTTAATACTTATTTTTACTTTTGTAAATTTTTTGTGTTAATCAAAAGTGGGTTTTGCTTGAAAGATAATTTGTGGGATTTTTGGAAAAATGTTTAGAAATTGGTTTTTGCATTTTCACGTGCATGGTTACTAGCCCCGTCGGTGTGTTTTGGCAACCTCACCCGGGTTGCCGGTGATGGGGAATCCCAAAATGCCCGACAACCCTCGACCATGATGAACTAAGTCGTTTGCACCGTTTTTGGTGGATTACGGCCTCTGGTTTTGAGTCTGGGGTACCCTTTTAAACCAAAACCCGACCTTGGCATGTAGCAATACCAATAGAACCCCAACGTTAAGGATGGACCCCTGTTTTTGTTAAGATTATGTGCTCCCACATGTTATGTGTTATGTGTTACCGTTTTTCTTGGCATGACACGTTGCATTCATCCATTTGCATTCTTAGATGGTGTCGTTAGATTGCCCGTTAAGCCGCAGGTTTCCTTTACGGTTAGTAGGAGGTTGCCTCAACCCAGTGATGAGTCGTGTACCCTTCGTGCACGTTTTTGGGCCCGATAATCCTTAACGGCTAGCAAGAATTGGCAAATATACGGGTACACCAACCCATTAACCGTTTTAAACAATGACACGACGGAATTTAGGCATGATTGGACCGACATGGTACATTCGTCCCTAACTCCAAAGTCGCATCCTTGTCAAGGACTCGTTAAACGTATTTACCAAATCTTGTCGGCCCTCTTTAAGGAGACATCGTTCGAAAACAAAACTTGAGGATCGGGGCAACTTCCCAAAGCCGATTTAGTCAATTAATCCAGGAGACTATAAATCCATGGAGTTTGCGATACCTCCGGTGTTTGCCGTGCCCGAACGGCTACCCGTGTTTGCAAAATAGCCTTAGAATCGTTAGTGTTTGGATCATAACATTCACATTGCTCTGACTCGGATGGTCACGAAAGGAGACTGGCTCTGGTTCCAACGAAGATTGGAATTTAACCTGCTGAGTAACGACTTACCCGGAGTGTTATGAATCGTCTACACAACGGCTCTAAGTGAGTTTCAAGCACCGGTAGACTAACCCTAGGACTAGTTCTAGGATTAACTTTTTGTGGTGAGTGACGTGGTGACGTTTGTACATAGAATTTTCATTCGTATTCACAACTCCGTGACGCTAGTTTTGAGTCAAGGTTTTTACTTCTTGCCAGAATCAAATCATTGGGCCTACGAAGAAGACCTTACTCGTTTGGCAAAGACCTCCCGGACAGCGCTTGGTTAGAAATACTTCATCGGTACCGAAACCCAACATGGCTATGGAACCAAATGAACTGGATCGAATCCGTCAAGAAATGGATGAGCTGAGAACCCGCAACGATAATCAGGTCGCCCAGCTAATGGGCATACTCATCAACATCCAAAGCTGTCTTCCCCCAGTACAGCAACCACCTCCTGAAAATCCGCCACCCGGTAACGAAATGCCACATGAAGAAGAACCTGAACAACCCATCGAAGACCCACACATGATTGAAATGACAACCAAGTTGGCTAAATTGGAAGAGACTGTCTTGAAAAGAGAGAAAGCTGCTACTGCTGGCTTTGATATGTCTAAGTTGTGCCTCTTTCCGAATGCAAAATTGCCAAAGAAGTTCAGGCCAGTCGACTTTGAGAAGTTCGACGGATCAGGAAATCCAGAAGGCCACATCCAGGCTTATGTGAGCTCCCTCACCCTTCAAGGTGTAGATGAGAACACGATGGCAGAAATGTTCCATCAAACCTTAAAGGGGCCGGCGCTCCAGTGGTTTTTGGCTTTGGATATTGACAAAAAGAAGTCATGGGAAAGCATCGTAGCAGCCTTTGTGAAGCACTACAGTTACAATATAGAGTTGGGCGTTACTACCAGGGAATTGGAATCTACAAAAATGGGAGAAAAGGAATCATTGCCGACTTTTTGAAAAGGTGGAAAGCAAAGGCGGCCCAAATGGTGGAACCATTGTCCACCAAAGACCAGATAAGGATCGTGACTAAAAACCTGCAACCAGACCTCGCTCAGAATATGGTTACCGCCCAGGCAAACGACTTCAAAGTTTACATGGACATTGGCCTATTAGTAGAAGATGCCATTCAGACGGGAATAATTCCAAAGGGAGAAGTACCGGCCAAGCCTAAGAGAGTATACACTGGTAACAACTCGTCCCTCTATGCCAGCCATAACCCACCCCACAATATATCCTCCAACTCCATTCAAAACCACAACCAGAAAAATGACAGTACACAGTATAACAACCCAGCCCACTCAAAACACCCATCAACCTCGCCGCATATTCACCCCACTCCTAGTACCCATGTCCACCGTGTTGGAAAGACTTGTCCAACGCGGAACCCTTAAGCCACTTTCACCAACTCCCCCACCACAAAATCCCCCACCTTCCTACAACCCTAACCAATTCTGCGCATACCATCAGATTCCGGGCCATCACACTGATAGATGTCAAAGGCTACGTCTTGAGATTCAAGATCTCATTGATAGCAAGAAAATCAAGGACCCAAGTGAAAAACCCAACGTTGTCACAAACTCGCTCCCAACACATAAAAGAAATACCAACATCAACCATATCACAACCAGCTTATCAGACCCAACCTCCTTTAATCCCAGCACACACATAATCCCAGATAACCAACCCAAACCCATTGTCCAAATACCATCTGATGTTGGTGTATGCTCTCTTGAAAATGAGGAACCGGAATGGGAAGCACTCTGGAGTTATTTGACTGCTGATGAAGGGACAGCAAACCCTTTGTTGTCTCATGAAAGTTTTGAAGAAATTGAGCGAATGTGGCAAGAAAGACCAGATGATCAGGAATCTCTACCAGAGGGATATTCAGAACTCGAGCCAGATTTGCCATCAAGTGGGTATGAGGCTCTTCAAGGAAATGAAAATGTGCCTCTCACTGTTATTTTCGATGAAGAAGTGCCGCAACCAGTGCAAAGCCCAGATTCGGTACTCTTCCCAGGGTTTCATGATAATGAGCTGATAGAAACTGGAGATGCCATTGACGCATGGATCAGGAATGAGGATTGGACCATGGGTAGACTTTCATTGGAAGAAGAGAGGCAATTTTGGGATAATTTGTTTGGGCAAACTCCCTACGAAGTAAGAGAAGAACAAAGCTTTTGGACGGACTCAAATATGAATACCACCAGGCCTGGGAAAGAACTGGAAATTACCAATACCTTAACTCCCAGTACCCGTCTGTTTAAGCCCGAAGACTTGCGAGTCGGCAGTTCATCCCGGAACCCACAACCAGCTTCCGATCAACAGCCCATTTACTTCGATCCCAGCCTGTACATTATTCCTGATACTGAGACTAGGCCAGTTGTTGCCATTCCCTCCGAATCAAATGTCTCGATGATTTCCCTTACACATCCAGAGATTTATCAAAAGTGGGATTCCATAATTTGGGAATTCCAAAGAAGAGAATGGGAAATAGAGATGAATTCCATGTTTTTGTTTGATAATCACTTTGAAAGCCTTGTTGTGACCCTGTTATGGATTCATGAGTTGAAAATCTGTTTTTGATCAAAGCAAGGCATTTTTCAAACCAGAAAAGAAAGGTTAAACTGTAGGATTTGAGAGACCTTGGGCGCCTAACCTCACCTTGGGCGCCCAACCTCCGTTCTGTCAACAGATTGATGAGCAGCTATTATGTTATTCGTTTAATTATCTTGATCATTCTAATCACATTTTCTGCCTTCATCTTATTCTGTTCATCCATAATCCTGTTCACATCATAACCATTCGTTATCTTCATCATTTCACTATAATTGTACATACACCATAGTCTTTTCATGTTGTGTTTTATCTCGTGTACATGCTTCATACTTTGTTTATGTGTTCAAAACCAAGTTTTAAACATTTTCTATATCCCACAAATTGTTAAGTAAAGACGGGTTCTTGGACCGGGCGAGGGGGTGCATTAAAACCCTTCCCCTTTCGTAACCAAACCCCCGAACCCGGAAAAATAAAGGTTTTCGTATGACCGGTAAAACCATTTTCAAAACAATTGGGCATAACGAGTCAATCTTTTGATTTCTCGGGTTCATTCCTTAAACCCGAGTGGCGACTCCAAAAATCACTTTTCAAATCAAAATCGAAACGCTATCGTGTGGGCGGCCGCCCGTCGGGTGTCCACAATCAAGTTGTCTGTGTCGTAAACTATGTACCCACAGAATAAGATTGCCACCAGTCCACCATAGATCATTCGCGATAACTTGTCCAGGGGGAAGAAAATCTGAGAGAGAAAAACAACGCAAAATTTGAACTTTCACACCTACCCAAAATCAAAAAATACCATACCTAATAAAAATTATTAGCAGAGGCTTAATGTTTGGTCTAGCTAGATAGATACCTGAATGACGGCAAACTCTAGAAGCACAAGAAGAGAAGCAAACAAGAAAGGACCAAGGAAGTTGAAATAATGGCCTCTCCTTGCAGCCCAGAATGTGTACAAAGTGAGACCCGCAACCCTCACAGTAGTAAGAATTGCAGCTTCCAAAACGATACTACCTACAGCCCTATCCCAAATTACTGAAAAATAAATAATTGTAATGCCTAAAAAACGATGCTTAAATGATATATATATGCCTAAGTAATTTGGGACTGGGCATATATGTATCACTTAGGCATCGTTTTTTAGGCTTTACTATTATTTATTTCTCAGTATGGAGTATTACTAAAGATATATCCAAGTATCACTTAATTAGGCCTCCTCGTTCTTTAGGCATCCTTAATTATTTTTAGTAATTGGGATTGGGTTGTTAGGAGTATCGTTTTTGAAGCTGGAATTCTTACTACGGTGGTGGTTGTGAGAGTCTGACTCTGTACACATTCTAGTCTGCAAGGAGTGGGCAGGATTTCAACTTTCTTGGTCCTTTCTTGCTTGCTTCT
>JAXBDA010004431.1:0-28986 GCA_036023075.1 Gaultheria prostrata | reverse complement strand
AAAAAAAAGGGAAAAAGAAAGAGTGTGAAAGAATTTCATAGAGAGTCAATCTATTATTTAATTTCGTAAATCTCATATGATTTACAAAATGCAGTTAATGTTCCTCCCATAAAAAGTTGGATTTTTCTAGGACAAAACAATAGGATAAGGAATAAATTACCACTGTGACATTATGAAAAGAAGTACAGAATAATAGTTGCTCTAATTTCAAGTTGCCAATTGTAATTTGTGTAATCTGTGAATAAAAAAACTAAAAACTCCGATGTGCATAAATTTCATTGAAATTCTATGCATGTGATGATATTAGAAATTTAGGAAACTCAATAACTTTCAAAACTTAAGTCAATGAGTATTAAATTTTGAGTAAGAATAATAATACCTTTGAGTCAATGAGTGTAGATTCAAGAGAAACTCTCAAAAGAATTAAAATTAAGATTTTCTCCATTATTGCAAAATTTAATATCATTGACTTAAGCTTACACACACGTGAGAGTTTAAGGGACGGATGCAAAATTTTGAAGTTAAGTGGACAAACATTAAAAAAGAAATTACAACTTATAAAATGTGATTAATTATGCGAATAAAAATTGTAAAAATATTATTACGAAAAGATTATTGAACATATTTTCAAGCAACATATATATTCTAGGAGTACTAAGAAACCGTAATATGTGATTATAACTGCATACAATTTTATACACAATGTTTTAAAACCCGGATCGGTGAGCGAACTAGAAAAGGGACCGGGTGGATGGGTCACCGGTTTAACTGCGGTCGAATCGGAGTTGAACCGTGACGTCATAATTATATTTAAAAATTATTAATATTATAAAACTAACTCAAATATAAATATAAATGCACGTATATATGTATGGGAAAATGTTTGAAATGTACAAGAAGTGAAGTAATGTTCAAGCAGGTGCATTCTTCGTTTTTTTCCCAATCCCACATGGGCTGTGGACTGAAATGGAGGTAATCTCAACACCTATAAATGCCTAAGGGCAGCCCCCAGCAGCCTCCCTACATGCTCATTTTGCGCTATAATGGGGAGAGAAATAAAGAAAAAGTGATCCAGCAGCCTACCTAAAGTGGATAGGTAGGTTACTTCGTGAACAGTTCCTTCTCATACGGAGCAGGATATGAATAGCTACTATGCAAACACCAAACAATAAACTATTGTTTCTCTCTCCTTCTCTCGGCCTATGTTGTCATTTTCTTTTGACACAAACCACTTTTTCTCTCTCACCAAATTAGACAAAAAATAATAAAGAAATGATAAAAGTAAAACAATGTATATAATAATAAATGATAAGTAAAATAGAGAGTGTTGTTGGAGTATTGATGGTAAAAATGTCAAATTATAATAGATATGTGTACTGTTCATGAACTTTTTTGGGGAGTTATTGTTTGGGATGCTCTAACAAAGTTATTCTTGACCGAGTAAGCCTATGAGAGCTCAGTGTCCTTGCTATACTGGCACGCCTAGGGGTCTACGGACAGCTGGCGAGCAACAGAAGCTCGTGAACCAAGGCGGCTTAAGTAAAATTTCTGCAAATGAGTCCAAGATTTTGACCGGACTGGGTCACAAAAAGCGGACACGGTCTTACCGGTTAGGCGGTTGAACCGGATTTTTAGAGCGGTTCGGCAAAACTAGGCCGGTTAGATCGACCCAAACCGCACAAGGGATCGGTTCGCGGTTCATCCGGTCGAACCGGCCGGTCCGGTCCGGGTTTTAAAACATTGCTTATACTTTTATCCATTCTGAAAAGCAAAATTGCCAAAAATAATTTATCTTCTCCAAAACTTTTGGTTGGTTTTGCCGTGTTGGATCTGTTCAAATAATATTGGGGCGGACGAAGTTATAGAATTTTTGAAACTTTTGAGACATATTTATTACGAGTTTAAGAAAAATTTGAAACGTGAGTTGAAGAGTGACTCTGGCTCATTCACCTAACATGAACTGGTACTTAATTAACGAAAAATTATTTGGTGGTCTTGGGACACAGCCACGTGTTGTCCCAACACACTTATCAACCACACATTTTTGTGAGTCAAAATACCAAGTGTATGGACCTCACGGGATTATGCGGTGAATAAAACTGTTGGGGGACAACTTGACAGTGACAAAAGACCACTGAATAATTACTTCTAATTTTTCACTAAGTGCGAAATAATTTTAACACTCCCTTTTTTTAACCAATGGCCGGCACTCCCCTGTTTGTTTTTTTAGTGGGTGAAATTATTTAACTACCCCTCTAAATTGTTCCCAAAATGCATGAATTATTTTATAAATGGGTTTTGCTATTCAACACCCATTGGGTGGTCGCCTCAACAGTAAAAAGAGTACTTTTCATTCCCTTTGGACAAGCTGGGTTCTTTCAAAGGATGAACAATTGACAGCAGCTATAATAAGAATTGTCCACGTGTACGTGTAGAGTTTTTACTTTCTTTCCGACGTTTTCATAGAGTCTATACTTTCTTCCCGTAGACTTCTTTAATTGCCTCAAGTACAGTCTTTTTCTCTTCATTAATGTCTTTTTTTTTTCATAATTGGATGTCTGGGGCATTTTGTATGCACCTCGACTAATTTCGGGGTTCTGAAGGTACGACTGGGCATAACCCCCAATTGAACCAAGATTTGGGATAGTTGGCCATTGGAACATGTGATCTCGTGGTCAAGCACTTATTGCTTTCTTATACTCACTTTGTCAACCTTATATTGCTAACCAAATGATGCCATGTGTCCCTCCTAAAATGAAACTAGTACACTGAGGGGTCATTTACGGAGTATAATTTCTCAATAAAATATAAAGTACTCTACTAATTTTGTGCACGTTTGTTGATTTTCTTTGAACTGATTCAAAAAAATTACCGCTTTGTTTAGTTGGTAGTTTTGAGAATAAAATTTTGTATAGGGTTGTGTAATTTTGATGTCTTTTGTTACTCCCTCCGTTCCAAAATATTGGTCACTTTTGGGTAGTTGTGTCACTCAAACAATTATCTATATTTCACAATCTATAAAGTTTAATAGGATTTTAAAAATTTTGTATAATAAAACTAATTAAGATCTATCAAACAAGATCCATATTGGATATAAAAAATATTATAAATTAGAAAATATAGACGATTTTTTAAGAGGTCCCAAATAGTGAAAATTGACCATTTTTTTGAAACGGAGGGAGTAAGTTTGTACTCCGTAATATTTTAACAACCTTTTTTACTTTTTGAATAGAGTTGCGCAATATGCATCAAAAAAGTAAAAATAAATAAAAAATTTAATAAAAAAACATTAAAGGCAAAAAAACACAGATGGCGAAATCGTGAAAACTTTTAGAGATAACTAAAATAGACTGAAATACTTTACTTTGTTCAAGAATTGAACATATTTTTTGGGGGGTGAACTATAATTTTGAGACAGGGGTACCATATTTTTGGGAATGTATGGAAACATGATCCGTGTTGGTGAAATTGGCCAAAAAGAAATTACTCTCTCCGTCCCAAATTGTTGGTCATGTGGATTCCAATGTAACATTTTACTCGGTTAATATATTTCAGTCTGTAATGTATTTTACTCTTTCTATCCCGATTTGTTGGTCCGTTTTGGGATTTCAATTTTTTTTTTCATTACTTTTTGTGTTTGTTCATTTCCTATTTTCCAATACTTTTTGTGCATTTTATCTTTTGACTTTTGAAAATGGACAAATATTTTTGAATTTGAAAAATTATATTTGTGGACCAACAAATCCGAACGGAGGAAGTAACAACTAAAAATTGTGGAATCCAAACAATTTCAGACTCAGAGAGTATTAATAAAGTGAAGAGAAAAAAAGAAAAGAAAATGTTGTGTCCAATAGGCACATGTTAATGTTGAAAAAATATATTGAAATATGTGAAAAATATATAGGAGTATGTGAAAGTATAAAATATGTATTGGAGTATGTATTTTTTTGTTTGGTTGTATGCTTATCGTGTGTTCAGTGGGCACACGTTAACAAAATCAAAAAAATAAAGAGGAGGAACTCGGATATCTATGGCCACTGTACCAATGGTACCAGATGGCTTTAAAGTTGTCAGCCCTTAAGTACTAGTAGTTGGAATACTACCATCCAAACGCGCGTTGCTTACACCGTGGACCACCCATTAGGTGGTTTCTAGCTTTTGCCTTTATAAATTCAACAATAAAATACAAAAAATATAAGAGTGCCGTTAGTATAAAAAAATAAAAAATCATTTCCCAATCTACTGTAGTAAAACTGCAGCAACCGTTGTTAAGTACCTTTGCCTCAATTTTTTCAGCAGGAAAAAAAAAAAAAAATCCAGCAGAATATTATACTCTGTGATTCTCTCTCACTGTTCAGTTTCGTCTTGTTCAAACTCTTCCAGCGACAGCCTTGGCGGCTTTTATTTGACTCTCTCTCTCTCTCTGCTGTCAATTGTATATATACAAATACATATGTATGTCTAATTCACATTATCAATTTGAACCCAATTTTTTATTTCCATGTTCAGTTGGAAACCAGTAATCAGCTTCCAATTGGTAATCTCTCCCTCTCTCTCTCTCTCTCTCTCTCTCTCTCTCAACACTGTTTTATATTCATATGACACTAAGTGATGGAACTTCTGGGTTGACCTCCATTTGCCTCTATTTTCATGTTTTAGGTGCATTATTCACAAACCCTACCTTCTCAGATCTGTTCAGGTCCGTCTTCAATCTAGTTACTTGCTCTGAATTTGAATTTGGGTGCCAGTTTTTGAACTTCTGTGTGGGGTTATGAGAATCAGTGGGTTTTTGGATTTTTTATAAGCACGGCATTTTTCTGTTCCTATTTATATGAATGCAAAATAAGTAAGATTGAGAATTTGAGCGCATACATCTGTTCTTTGGGCGTTGCACATGAAAGAAATGATGGGGACTAGGGCGGTGCTTATCGCGTAGAATTGTCTATCTTATTTTTAACTTTAGGTGAATGTAATTTGAAACTTTGAATGCTCTTAATTGGATCTTAGTTTTGTTTTGATCAACTATGATAATTGGTTCTTATACCTCCATTATGGAATTCTATTTTTATTCTTTGATCACCACTCGGAGAGCAATTTTAGGCTTTTCTGGGGTTACTGCATTGCATTAAACAAACATCATTATAAATGCTATTACTGCTAATTATTTTCATTGGTGTTGCCCTTAGAAGCATGGATTTTCATCGTTGTTGCCCTTACAATCATATATAGGAGGCGGTTCTGCTCACACAACATTTGATACAACTTTTGACGTAAAAATAATCGGAGCTCCATGCTAATAATCAGAGCTGTTCAATTTGTTGAGAACATGTTTTTAATAGTACTTGTAAAAAATCAACTCATTCAGCTATTTGAAAGGGCTTGATCGATTCATTTAGTTTTAATCCAGTCAAATTAGGGACAAGTACCGATCAAGCCCTTACCGATATCCAAATGAGTTGATTATTTACGGGAACTCTTAAAAACATGTTCTAAAAAAATTGAATTGCTCCGATCATCTGTGTGGGACTCAAAAGGGGTGGGTTACATTTTTTGATAGGGGGCGGTCCCGCGCACACAACATTTGACACCTTTTAAATATATCCAATCATATTTTTCATTAAGAGTTTTTAAAATATTGGACATGTCCAAGATCACATTTATTTCTTAGTATTGACATCAAAGAAGTGTCGTTTGCGTTGCAGAAAGAGTTTTGGACACGTGTCCAAATCCAAATTAAGATTTTTATTTCCTAATTATGGACATGTAAAAAAGAATATCGGACACGTGTTCGAAAGTGTCCGAGGAGTATAGGTGTTCCAAATGTGATGGACTCGGACACGGATACGCCACCTTCTTTTGATTGTCTGTGCTTCTTAGGTGTTGCCCATTGGAAGTGGCGAGAGGTAATGCAGGAGGATTAATCATTCTGACATTCTTGAGAAGTTATGAGGCTCAACCCATTCTATGATGACTTTTGATGGTTTATGGCTTTATGTTTATGTCTGTGTGTGTGTTTGCACGCGTGTGGATGGGTGGTGGTTGGGTGCTTGTAAGCTGTTTTGTGTACTTATTGGTGGTGTTATTTTATTCATTTATATATTTTGGGTACATCGGAAATTCAATTGTTATTTTTTCATTGATAGGAGTGTGTGGGTGTCTGGAAGGCCGTCCAGGATTTTCAAATTTACTGCACTTATCTTGTGGGGTGAAGAGAAAGAGTTTGGTTCGTCTGAATTTCAAGATCTGTATTGAATGTAGAGAGGAGGTTCAAGATCTGTATTGAGTTTAGAGGAACATAAGGGGATTATGTTTTCTATTAAGAAATGGAAGTGCTCATGGTCTCTGGTGGTATCTGTTGCTTCCATACTGGCATTAGTTTCAGTAGTTCATCTATTCTTGTTACCTGTGGTTCCTTCATTTGAATACTTATTCACTAGGCACGCTCAAAATGCATGCATCCTAATAAATGAATCAACAAACGGAGGCAAGGACAATGTTCTGCAAAGTTCACAGCACATTCTTAGCTTAGAGACACAATTTCCGGCTGACTTGCATAAGGCAGTGGTTTATCATAGTGCTCCCTGGAAAGCTGAGATTGGCCGATGGTTATCTGGTTGTAATCCAAATACCACAACTGTCAAAGTTGTTGAGGTAGTGGAAGTGGATCTTGTGATTATTTGAGATGATTTTCTTTTTTACTTTCTATTTTGAGAGAGTTGAAATATTATGTGAATATTGGATTCGTAAGAACTTGTGGTGTTGTCATTTTATTTTCTTTTAATTCCTAATCTCGAGGGATGTAGTCTGATGCTTCACACATGCAAGCTCAGCTGCTTTTGTAAATTTTGGATATTTTCTAAAATGTAGGTTCGAGTTGGAGTTGAATTGACTTGTGAAACCCTTGTGGCTAATATGAGTTGATCTCTTGACAGACTATAGGGGGCAAGAGCTGCAAAAATGACTGCAGCGGTCACGGCATTTGCAATCGCGAACTAGGTCTATGTCGATGCTTTCATGGATTCAGCGGTTGGTGTTATTTATCTTAACTTTCTTCCCAATATGTGATTTTGATTATGTTTTTCTCAAGTAGAAACATGGAATTTTGCTGATGGATTTTTGTTTCTCTTCTGTTATCATCTAAAGACTCTGAACAATATACATTGCATATTTGCATGTGGTTTGAGAATGAACCTCAATCATCTCTAAGAACAAACTAAATGTTGGCCTTTTGAAGAGAAATTTTTTTTAAAGAGAACTTCCTCAACATTAGTTGCATTATTTGGCAGTACTCTAGAATTTCTAAACTTCTTTGAAGTTGCTTTTAAGGTGGCGGTTATTTTCTCACCTGAATTCATAGCTGATGGTAATTTTACCAATATTAATCAGTACATACTTTTCAGTTAATTATATTAAGTACTACTTTTATTCCCTAGGCCAAGGTTGTGAACTTTGTCTGTAACAATAAGAAGTGCCATCCAAGTAGTTTCAGGCCTGAAGCCTTTTCGTTCTTTAGTTTCCTTCATCCAGTTAGAAAATGACTTTGCATGCAGGAAGTTGTATTATCAAGGAATCCTTTTTTGGCCAATCATTTGGCTTCTACATTTCATTTCACCTCGTTCCATTCAGATGTCATGTCATGTAGTTACCTCTTTGTCATGGCCAGTGGCCAAAATTGCTGTTTGTGGGGGTCATTGTTATTAATCTTGGAATAGTTTACTCTTCCCTATTTTGCTTTTCTCACAATTAATACGAGCTGGTTTATTAAGTGAAGTAACCAGAATTTTCTTTTAACGCTACTTTTCTGTTAGTAGTATAATTAGCTTATCAGATATATCCTTTATTGAACAGGGGAAGGGTGCTCTGAAAGATTGCACCTGGATTGCAATTTCCCGGGATCAAAGGACCAACCATATGGGCATTGGGTCGTTTCAATATGCCCTGCTTATTGTGACACAACTAGAGCAATGTGTTTCTGTGGAGAAGGCACTAAATACCCGAACCGTCCTGTTGCTGAGGCCTGTGGGTTTAAAATAAAGTAAGCACACCTGCGTCCTAATAGACTCATCTGGGTAAAGAATGATCCAACTTTTAACAAGTTGATGGCCTCAAATCTGTTCACAGCTTACCTTCTGAACCCGATGGTCCCAAATTGACTGACTGGACAACAAATGACCTGGATAATGTTTTGACGACAAATGGTAGCAAACCTGGGTGGTGTAACGTTGATCCAGCTGACGCATATGCTTCCAAGGTTCAATTCAAAGAGGAATGTGATTGCAAATATGATTGTTTGTGGGGGCGATTCTGTGAGGTGCCTGTGCTTTGCACTTGTATTAACCAATGCTCTGGCCATGGACATTGTCGCGGTGGATTTTGTCAGGTAGTAATGATGGATATCATACTATATGTGCAGGATCTAAACTTACCCACTCAAATCGTTTAATAGAAAATTCAAAATATATTGTCGCATTGTTCTCAAGACAAGTAATTTGTTCATTCTACACATAGACATTTCTTGTTACTAGATAAACTGTGTGTATGTTTTGAGCTTTTCCTCGTTTGAAGGCTGAGTTGCTTTCAGACACAACCTCTGCCAGTAGTTGCACAAGTAGTGTTTCTGAGCCAAACCCAGTTTTTTCCATTAAACCAAGCTCCTGAGTGTTTACCATCAAAGCGAGATACCAGACCTTTGTTACTTATCCAAAAAGAAGAAACAGGTACTGAACTTTGGTAACAGCTGTACAAAGTGTTATAGAAACAATGATGGTCTGAATCACATTTTTTGGTGCTTATCCATGGCTATCTTTATGATAGCAACTAAGTTTACCAATACCTGTAAGAATCAACCAGCAATAAGCATAACTATTAGCTGTTTTTTTTTTTTTCCTTGCAATATTGTGTCCTTGTGCATGGAGTTATTCTATTGTGAATCTGTGATCTGAAATGAGCTTCATAAACTTGACGTGGGAATGTGCATTTTCATACACCATCCTTGAGTCCTTGACTTTGACCACTTCATTTTCCTTGATGGTACTTTCTGTAGTGTGAAAATGGATGGTATGGAATGGATTGCAGTATTCCATCTGTTTTGCCATCCATAAGAGAATGGCCCCAATGGCTTCGACCAGCTCAGATTAACATTCCTAATAGTACAGAACAAGTTGGAAATCTTGTCAGTCTCACTGCTATGGTGGAAAAGAAGAGGCCCCTGGTGTATGTTTATGACTTGCCTCCAGAGTTCGGTAGTCATCTGCTTGAGGTCAGTATACATACATCTAGTGATTTATGATGCATGGCAGGGTTTGTGTTCCTTTCTTTAATTGATTTATTGATTATTGAAGGGGCGGCATTTCAAGTTTGAGTGTGTAAACAGAATATATGACGAGAGGAATGCTACATTGTGGACCGATCAGTTGTATGGTTCACAGGTATTACTTGAACCAATAACAACATCAACTTTAATTTTTTTGTTTTCTTTTCTAAAAATCAGACATTTCAACCTATGTTGAAATACTGGAATAGCTGATGTTTTGAGGTCTTATGGTGCTATTTATTTGCAGATGGCATTTTATGAGAGTATACTTGCTAGCCATCATCGAACATTAAATGGCGAAGAAGCCGACTTTTTCTTTGTTCCCGTCCTTGACGCATGCATTATAACCCGTGCTGATGATGCACCCCACTTGAGCATGGAGGTACAAAATTATGAATGAGCAGCACCTTCTTATGGCATTTAATATAATGCTCGTGACCTATTGGATGATTTGGGTTTCCTGATCTGATTTAGGTACATCATCCAGTATGAATCTTGCTACATCCTTGAAACCAATCAAAAAGTCATGGTACCAAAACCAGCACTTTTTTTTTATTATTTATGATCGACAAAACCAGCAGTTCTAGGTGCACACTTTTCAGACACATGCGAATTGGGACCCAACCCATGTGAGAGGGGTGTAGGTTTGTGTCTGGTTCGTTGTCTCGAAGGAGTTTACTTATCTCTTCTCTATTAAAACATGATTTTTTTGCCTTTCCATAGTAGTGTTACACGGTCTTGGGTAGAACTCAACCCCAAAAGCTAGCTCATGAAGTGAGGGTGCCCTCACGCTTATATATTTCATATTACTTTGGTAACCAGGCGATGTGGGACTTCACTTCACACCCTTCCTCACGCGCAGCGTGCTCACTTGGCAGCACCTGCCGCGTGCAGGCCAGAGACACGCACCCTACCCACCTCTGGTACCCACCTCTGATACCATGTTACACGGTCTTGGGTAGAACTCAACCCCAAAAGGTAGCTCATGAAGTGAGGGTGCCGTCACGCTTATCTATTTCATATTACTTTGGTAACCAGGCGATGTGGGACTTCGCTTCACAAGTAGCTCCGGTTTTTCTCGTTTTGCCCTTTGGCTACACTCTTGAACCTCTGATTAATACCCTGGTTGCAACTCATCTTGCCTCAGATGTGTAAGAACCCATATCTTGTAGTCCCACATTGGAAGATGTAGGAAAATGAATGTGGTATATAAGGAAATCCGACTAGCTACTGTATAACTTGAGGTTAACCTTTGAGCCACGTGGTTAGGCTAAGAGTTACCAGGTCAGTTGGGGCGGGTCGTTGCATGTTGGCTTCACGAGTTCTTTTTCACTTTTGAGTTCTTAATCTACCCTATCTTATTTAGGGTCCCGACTCTTTTCCTACCCCTGAAACAACTGTCTTTGGCATTCCCTATTCCTTAGAATTACTCGATATTCAACTGTTTCTCACCTTTCTGGTTCATTGGTTTGCTTTTGCTTCCCACGACCAAATTATCTCAGATAGCTTCCCCTCATCTTGTTATCACTTGCTATTATCGATTTTTTTTTACTACAGTTGATTCCTTATTTTATCTAATGTTGTGGCACTCATCCATTCTAATTAATACTTGTTTATCGTGTGTTTGTACATCTCAATCAACTTGCTGTTAATGCTTAGGTTTTATTGCATGATATTGGTTTCTTTCCTATTTCATGCATGGTCTGCTGTAAAACTGTTTGTGTACTTCTGCTTGCCAGAACAGGCAGGATTGCAAGTTTTGCGTCGGGAAACATTTCATCGTTTGTGTGTCAATCATCATTGGTTGCTACCACATTTTTTTGCATTTAAACTGTTAGATGACTTCTAGAATAACAGCACAATTCATGAATGAGAATCTTTCTTGATTTGACTTGGGTCATATATAAGTGACTTTTCCCACGTGAATTCATGCATGGACAATATACTCCCTGCTGTTGTAAGTTGCCAGGGGCATCTTTGTGTCTCTCCCTATTTGACTTCATATGGTAACTGCCAAATTTATCCTGTTAAATTCCAGAAACACTTGGGGCTAAGGAGTTCTCTAACTCTCGAGTTTTATAAGAAGGCATATGATCATATTGCAGAGCAATATCCCTTCTGGAACCGTTCATCAGGAAGAGACCACATTTGGGTATGAGTATTATGGCTTACTATTTGACTTTTATTGGCGGTGTAGGAACTATTGTTTCTTTTCTTTTCTTTTTTGGTTCAGATGATGACAGTTTATGGTGTGGTATGCTAATGGTGTTTCTTTTATATCAAGACAGTCCTTTTCTTGGGATGAAGGTGCTTGCTATGCCCCTAAGGAGATATGGAATAGCATGATGTTGGTCCACTGGGGAAATACAAATTCAAAGCATAACCATTCGACAACCGCATATTGGGCTGACAACTGGGACAATATCTCTTCAGACAGACGAGGCAACCATCCCTGCTTTGACCCGGATAAAGATCTTGTCCTTCCTGCATGGAAAAGACCCGATGTAGATGCCCTGCGCTCAAAACTTTGGGCTAGGTGTGTATCTCATGAAAGTTGTTATTTCTCACTGCTAGAACTAGTCAAACATTGGTTAATTACCATCTCTGAAATTTGGCATATGAGGTTGGGAGGCCTCTCCACTCATTGCCAGTAAGTTTTGAGTTGGATACTTCAATGCTAACTCCCTCCGTCCCACATTGTTGTCAGTGGCGGAGGGAGCTAAGGCCCCACTTGTATTTTTTCCTTTTCAGTTTTTGTATTTTGCTTTATCAATTGTTTTTCATAAATATTTTACTTTTAATCACTATAATACATTTTGAATATGTTGATTCATGCTCAACCTTTTATTTCAAATATTTAGAACAATTCCATGCATTGGCAAAATGAGATGTCTAATGCAAAAAATAGTACCACTTACTATTTGAAACTCTATAAGTCATAATGTAAAAAATCAATGAATTATATGTTAAATATCATTTATAATTTGCAATAGTCTTCCTTTTTTATCTCTTTGTCGATAGAACCCATAACGCAATTCGAATTTGGAGATTTAGGACTACGAATGTAGAAACTATATTCTTTTGTAATTGGAGCAAGATTGCAAAATAGTGACATTTTAGGTATTGTGATAATTTATGTTAGTACAGAGTAACTTTCTTAACAAAATATGTTAGCTTTGTATTATGTTTATCACAAAAGTTTTTGTATTATTCTTAGAATGGTTATTACGATTTTTTTGGTCAAGTGTATTTAAAAGCTGCCCCCACTAGCGCTGCTCCTGGCTCCACCACTGATTGTTGGTCCATTTCTCTTTTGGGAAGTCCCAAATGTGAGTTGTGGCATAGTACCAAAAAAAAGAACCTTGCCCTCTTAGTACACTATCTGGGAGGGGTTAATGGGGTACTGTCGTGTCCTTAATTTTCTAAAACTATCCCTCAAATGGCTATAAATGTCTTCAAAAGTGAGAGTAAAGGAACAATGTTGGAAATTACTATTTTCAAATTTCATTTGGATGAGATTATAACATGGCTGCTTCAAAATTTTAACTTCACAAAAGCAAGCATAGTAGGACTGATAGAGTACTAAAGTTTTAGCCGACTATACTTTTCACAAAGCATATGTCACATTAATGTTTACCAGAGTGTTACTTTTGCAGGCCCCTAGAGAAACGGAACACGACGTTTTACTTCAATGGAAATCTTGGACCAGCTTATGAACATGGAAGACCTGAAGACACGTAAGTAAACAGAAGGGTTCCTAGAAGCCATAAAATGGAGCACTGGGTGAAAACCACACATACTAATTGTATTCTGGAACCAAGTTGCTAGACATATACTTTCCTTCTTTTCTGAAGTGTATAACGAATCTAGAATCCCAACCTGTTATGTGGCATTATTCAGGTATAGTATGGGTATCAGACCGAAAGTGGCAGAAGAGTTTGGATCAACTCCTAACAAGGAAGGGAAGCTTGGGAAACAGCATGCTGAAGATGTGATTGTGACCCCACTACGTTCCGATAATTATCATGAGGATTTGGCAAGTTCTGTCTTTTGTGGGGTTATGCCTGGAGATGGGTGGAGTGGTCGTATGGAAGATAGTATCTTACAAGGTTGCATTCCTGTAGTCATTCAGGTTGTATGATCCTCTGCTTTGTTTCTGTGTCAACTTCAAGCTCGTCGAAATTGGTATTTGTATTATAATTTTGGTATGAATGACCATTTGGAGCCTTCTGCCAATTTCGAATGGAGGATATTTTTCCTAATTTCTTCCACTTTCCAAAAAGGAAAAGAAAGAACTCAAGCACAGTGAAGTTATTTTTGTTTTCAAATCTCCCTGTTGTATATAATATCAGTATTTTGTGACAATCTAGATATCTAGACCAAAGTTAACATTTTTTCAATTGATTTCCATATTTAGGATGGGATCTACCTGCCATATGAGAATGTCCTCAACTATGAAAGTTTTGCTGTGCGGATAGGCGAAGATGAAATTCCAGAGTTGATGAAAATTCTCAGGGTAATTTCTTGATTTACTTGAGTAACAAAAATGAATCGACTTCTTGTTCAAAGATGGCAGAATTTTATTGAAACTTGATCTTTTGCTTCGTGAAGGGATTCAATGAGACAGAAATAAAATTTAGGTTGGCAAATGTACAGAAGATTTGGCAGAGGTTCTTATATCGTGATTCGTTTTTGCTTGAGGCTGAGCGGCAGAAAGCTACATTTGGACGGGTGGACGATTGGGCTGTGAAGTTCTTGGAGCTAGGTGAAGATGATGTCATTGCCACAGTGATACAGGTATACATAATCCTTTTCATACCCAGAACTGCACATCTTATTTACAGTGAAAGTTTGTATAAATTTGGTTAAGGAGACAGTAAAACGAAGCACCATGGATTTTTTATATTTAATGGAGTGAGTAATTCCTACTACAATATTAGACGAATGGAGTTAGTTTCTTTGTATACGTTTGTGTTACTAACTGGCTGAATCTTAGGGTTTTACATTAGATGGAAGAGCGCCCAGTGTTCAGCCTTTTGAGCCCTGTTAGGTTCGGTCGTACTTGGAAGGTCAATTAGAGAATGTGGCATAAAGAAATTGATAAAGCCCAATATTTTCTAGTTTGTTTACTGAGAGAGAACTTGTGGCAAATTCATTAGAAAAAGCAAAACGTTTGAGGGTGATGTGATTATGACTATTTGATTTGCTGGACGTCAAATGATAGGCTAAAAAGTTGGTTTGGCTTGGCACCCAATTTGCAGAATTTGTTAGGTAGACGTTTATGTCATCCGCTATTTTCTAGCAATGATTACATGGTCATCCTTTGAAATTATACACAAACATAGTTTTACTTGTCACTCTAATTTCTTGCTTTTTTTTCCGCTGTAATATCTGTTTCCAATTTGTTGAATGCAAATATGCAAACTTCAATTTGTGACATTGACATTGTACCAGATTAGAAAAAGAAAAAGACGTTCGCAATGTTGCATTAGCCTTACTTGTATATCAATGTAAGGTGTATCTTGTTTATTATACCTTGAACTTATCTACCTATCTTATATAACAACAACAATAACAGAACTCATCTAGTCCCCAATCATTCGGGGTATGGGCGGGGATGATTGGAGACAGACCTAACCTTTGGCAATATGCACAAAGTGGCTGCTCTCAGAGTACCACTGAAACAGTGGCCCCCCTAAACCTCCAAGAGCCGAGGAGCTACAGGGACGTTTTGTCGCAGAACCATACCCTCAAATCAAAGCCGAAAGGCATCATAGAGCATCGTGTTCTCTTCATTTTGTCTTGGTTTCTTGAATCAACTAATTCTCTCTTGGCGGGTCTTTTGGAAATAGTCTTGGGTTAAAAATTTGTGGCTTGTCTTTGTTGAAATTGTTTGCTCTTAAATCTTAAGTCTTAACTGATGAAATTTGAACTTTCCATGTACTCTTGAAAAGGTTTTACACTACAAGTTACACAATGACCCTTGGAGGCGACAACTTCCTCGCACAAAAAGGCAGTTTGGGCTACCGCAAGAATGCATGATAAAGAACTGATTGAAGAGTTGTACCATAGTACCATAAATAATACTAGCTTCACAATGACATGGGAGCTGCTTGAGAGGAAGAAGCAGGCGCCTGGAAAATCTTGTCCCGTTGACAAGAAGATGCAGATAACATGTGTGTGCCGAAATATTTCCATCATTTGTTTTCCGTGGTTCTCTTAACTTGATAGAAGACCTACGATCGAAACTTGGGCATGGAATTGGTAAAGCTGTAGCAACCATTGAACAGTTCCTATCAAGAGTAGCGTCGATATAGCAGCCATACAAAGAACCATTGTTTCGGGGGGCAGCTTTCCCCTATTTTGCCAAAGAGAAGTAGAGGTGGGTGTTGATAGCTTAATTTTTTAGAATTTCGGTATACATGTGGCATGAACTTTTGTGTTTTATAGACTGGAAAAAGTGAAAAATTACATAGAAATTTCTTTTTTGATTTCTCATTTGTATGACAGATCTCCCATCTTCCATAGAAAACAAAATTTTGATATTGAGGTTATTTACATAGGAACACTGAGCTGATGATCTCTGTATCCACTGACCACTGTGGATGTGTTGCAATATACTTACGTTGGCTTCCTGTGAATGGATTATTTGGAATATGATCCAGATGACGAAAAAAAACAAGGGAATAAAATAATAAGGGAATTGATATGGGCACTCATTATTTTGTCTCTATTAGGTGAAGTCACTAAAATCACCCTTGTACTTTATAAGTAGTACTCTCTCCATCCCTTTTATAGTGTGTACATTTCTATTTTGGGATGTCCCTTAATAAGTGTGTGTTTTGAAAAGTTAGTGGATACATTTCCTCTTTTGCCCTTAAAAGTATAATCTTTTTTAAAAAAAATAGTGGGTATTATTATATTGATAAGGGTAAGTAATGGAAAGTAGATGTAAAAATTGTAAAAGTAGATGTGAGAGAAAAATAGTTAGAATTCCTAGGTAACACACTTAAAAAGGGACATGGGGAGTATTTTTTTTTCTTGCTTTTTCAAAATACAAGGGTGGTTTAGTAACTTCATCTAATACAGACAAAAAAAAGAGTGTCAATATCAAAATGGGGAGTGTCAATATCAATTCTCAATAATAAAGTTAAATAAGTACTTTTTAGAAACATTAATTTTCTTGTCGTTCTTTGCTGAATTTGTAAAGAAAAATTAGATGACAGTCCAACAAAAATATGCTACTCCCTCGGTCACTTTTCAAGTGTCCCTCAAGAAAAGACGTGCAACTTTGGATTAAAAAATTATACTAGTATTTTTGTACATAATTTTTAACAATAATACTTCGTACACAACACTCCACCATAATACTGTGGGACCCATCCCTATATGAGAGTGTTGTGTCGATAACATTATTGATTTTTTTTAAAAAGAATTACGCCAATTAATTTTTTAAATAAAATTAAAAATATTGATCTCTTGAAAACATGAAAATCATTTTCAACTAAATGCAAACATGAAATGCATGGTTACACATTTCTTGATCCAATTTCAAACTTTGGCACGAACAATCAGTGGCGGAGCCAGGATTTCGAATTGTACTTTATGTGTGATCTTATATTGGGCACAAGCTTGCGTGCGATGTACGTGACCTATTTTCTAGTCATTATTTTATCTGCCAATCCCATTTTGGATGGGAATCAGATCCAACTTATCCAAGTATCGAGTTGTACTTTGTGTATTGGTATCATCTTCGAGGGTACGTTACTGGGTTTGCGGGAGTAGCTCCTAGTGGCAAGAGTCCTAACCTCATTTCTGGGGATAAGTTTCTTTTAAAGAGACATTTTCCGTCTAGTTAGCTATTCCAAACCATGACCATTAATTTGATGAATTCAACTTCATGTTTTCAATAACCATGTGGGTCATTCTGCATTTCCTCTATTAATTTTTGTGTTGTAGTTGGTTTCTCGAGCATCTAGTTATACGAGGTGTTTTTTTGTGCATGCAGTATTCTCTATCTGAGTGCTAAAGTCACTTGGTTGGTATCAGTCAATTTCTGTTGTAAACCTTGTTATTAATGGAACTATCGTGACAGATGTTCATCGATAACTTGTATGCGCTTTTGTTGGTGTATCCTCATTTCAAGGGGTGTGACGGGTGTCCACGGACCATTTTTTGAAGTTCCTGTCGGAACCTGAATCGAACCACTCATGACGGATTTTCATTTTCAACATCTGCAACTGTCCGTGAGTGATACGGTTTGCAGATTGGGCGGATCGGTTGCGGATTGATTTGATGATTTGTAAAAGCATGCGGATGAGAGCCGAAAAACATAAAAAAACATAAAGTTAACATGTAAAAACAAACTCTCATGAATCTCTCCAACGTTAATTATATTACTTGTCATACAAGTAGGGTGCCCACGGACCCGTTCTTGGCGGTTCCTGTTGGAACCAGAACCGAACCGCTTATGGCGGATTTCCGTTTTCAACATCTGCAACCGTCCGTGAGTGATCCGGTTGCGGGGTTCAGTTGCGGATTGGGCGGTTTGGGCAATTTGGCCAATCCGGTAATCCGCTGGGCACCCCTCATTTGATATGAATGTGTTATTTGTCTTGCTCGTGTACAATAAATCTTTTTTCAATTATATTAGGTACACACAATAAGTTGTAACATTTATTATCATCAATTCCTATCGGGACATGTATTCCATTAATAAAAAATATCCACCATACATGTAATGTCGTGATCTAATTCATCAAGACTATTGATCATAAAGATGAATGAATCAAAGTCAATAACATTAAAGGTACATATTTATTAATTATCTTTATATTAAGAGCATAAGTATTTATAATAACCATAAGATTCTAATTGTCTTACAATGTTAGTGTTGAGACAATTACCTTAAGACGATCTCGTTCAATACACATAAAATGTACTAGTACAATGAGTTAGAACTTGAATTGTTTTCCGTAATCAAGACCTAATAAAATATTGTGCTACAATCGTACTAATGACGTCAAATTTCATCTAAGACTTTGAACAAAAAATTATATTCCATAAAAATCGATGATCCAATCTTCCGTGTGTAAACCATACTTTACACACTAGATTATCTACTATGTAGAATAAAAGATACACATGCACAAGTGGCACAACATAGAGTAAAATCATGCAACTATTGCTCATAAAAGATTTTCATCAACGGAAATTTGGCCTAAAGGCCATGTGTAGGGCTTTAAAAAGTTTTTAGAACTCATTTTAATGTTCTAATACGTTGATAAGATATTTTTGGTGGCTCAAGGACAATAATAGTAGATAAAATAATAGTCATCTGACCCACTACTATGGCTGCCTCGTCACTTTCATATTGATGATGATGGCGTCACTGACCCACCCAGAAGTCTCTCCCTCATCTGATCAACCCCACGTGTCTCTCTCTCATGTGAGACAAAATTGATGGCATGAGACAAAATTAATTTCTCTATTGTCAATTTTGGGTTCAATTTTAGGGGGTTTAGGCTCTTTGGAATAGGGTATAATGGATTTAGGCATTTTGGGTTTAGGCACTTATGATGCACTTTCTAATTAAAGGATTTTAGTGGTTTATGCACTTTCATAGGGTATCCTAGGGTTTTAGTCACTTTCATAGGGTACCCTAGAGTTTAGGTTTAGGGTGCGCTTTCCAATTATAAGGTTTTAGTGGTTTAAACACTTTCATATGACACCCTAGAGTTTAGGTTTAGACACTTTCATGGAGTAACTGGGGCATTTTTGGTATGTATGAGTGATTTGTCTTCTTGGCATAAAGGAAATAGTTTATGTCATATTTTTATAATTAACCCATATATCATTTCCTTCTCGAAGAAAGACCCTTTCATCAAATAAGAATAAAATTGATTAATAAATGATGCAATTAATATTAATCGATAACTAAAAGCATAAATTTTTGTACAAATTTCTATTCCCTCCGTCCTATAAAGTTTGTTCTATTTTCTTTTTTTGGCTGTCGAAAATATAGAGCCAATATAAAATTTTCAACAAAGGAAATTTGCAAAATTTCATTTCTGCCATTGAGATGCTTTTATCAATCAAAACAATGAGACCAAAAGAAAAATATGTGAAAAGTTTAAAGTCCACTCGAAAATTTAAAAAAAGTTCTCTGATTATATTGGCGGTAAGGCTTTCCGCTTTCCAGAAAATAATTTAAATTTAAAATTTGATGAACTCTTATTTATTAGAGTCAACTAATGAAGAGCAAATTTGAAAAGACAAAAATTATAAATTTTGGCTACCATTTTGTATTGTGTATAAAATATTGAAATTTAGAAGTATGACAAATATTTCGGGATGGGGTAACAATTATAGTGGGTCCCATACGTGTATATAAGAGTGATCACAGAAAATTTACCCAAAAGTATCTAAAAAATGACAATTGCAGTGGGTTCCGTTGGTTGTCATGGAAATAGTTAGTTTCTGGATAAATTTTATGTGTTCGTGCAGTGCTGTATTATGACCGGTTGCTTGTCTCTAGCACCGTTGTTTACTTGATTTTTACTAAAACAGTATGGTGAGACGGCTCCAGCCTCCAAGTCAACCATTTCCCAACTCTTTCAACGTGCGTCCACCTCACGCACACTTGTATAACCATATAAAACACCTTTTCCTTCAATTTAAAGGGTAGTAGAAGGAATACTGTTTTTAGAAAACCTCTGACGACTCGGTCAATTTTGCTCCGTATTTGCAAACTCGTTATGTTCAAGAAAGACCCATGTTCTCCCTCCGTCTAGGTGAGCTCATTAACTCACATATCAGCTGATCTTGTCTCCTGTAGCAATCATTCTTTTCGAGATCTTCAATTGGGCTTGTGATAAAAATCATTTCTGGGCTCTGGGTTTTGCTCAGAGCTCTAGAACAGCAACTGGATACTCAGAACAAGTGAGTTTGAAACCATGTTTAGGCTCACTTGTTTTTATTTTACTTCTTTTTCAGGCTTTATGATATGTAATCAATAGAGTTTCTGTAAATTTTTTTCATCTTGGTATGTACAGCTATGCTTCAAAAAATGTTACTTTATCACTTTTTATTGGAGCTGTTTATTGTAATGGTTCAATTTTTGCCTGATCTGGCTTGAAGTTATGTTGGTTTATATGTAAGAATATAGTAATAATTTGGAGGCCTGATGTGGTTTGTAAGGAGCATAGGGAGCATTGTTTATCTTACTGTAGGATTCAAGATTGCAAATATGTACCCGTAAGTGGGTTTGGGATTAGGCTCTCAGCATTAGTCGAGGTGCACATAAGCAGTTGGCCCGTACATCCAGAGTTATCAGAGTAAGTGTGTCATTCAATATATGGTGACTGGGTGGGCACAAATCAGTTGCCGAATTGGCTTGCCTACGATTTTAGATGCCCTTGTTTATTGCTTGCAGTGCCTGTTATGCCGGCAAAATAGTTGAAACCGCTAACTGATAAAATGTGTATGTGTAGCATTTATGGAATTAAGAAAGAGGGCTCTTTTTGTTGTTGTTTACTTATTTTCGGGGTCCTTGTTACTTTCAGTTCCAGTTATACAATTTTGTCATTAGAGTTCTTATTTTTGATACAATTTTGTCATTAGAGTTCTTATTTTTGATACAATTTTGTCATTAGAGTTCTTATACAATTCCGGGGTCCTTGTTATTTTGTCATTAGAGTTCTTATTGAATATCCCTTTTCATGTTCAGGGAATGATATTAAGTTCATGTTATAGCAGTGGCTTAATTTCTTTTTAATTTTTTATGGAGGGCTCTTTTTTGTTTTGGAAATGAACAGATGGAAAGTAAAGGTAACATCTATCAGTATCGACGGAGGCTGGACAAGACGCTGGCTTCTCATGATCTTGCCAATGAGGAAACACTTAAGACCCTTGTTAAGAATCAAATGCTGTGGTCATCACAATGTGAAGTTGAAGGTCAATTACACCCAAAATGTCTAATTTCCTCGCTAATTCGATGAGTTCTGGCAAATGACATCACCTAATAGCTATGTATTCTCACGCATTGAATGCATGCTAATTTTGATTTGTGTGTTGCAGAATGTACTGCTACTGTAATAGAGAAAAGAACGAATGAAGTATCCAACTTTCTTCAGATGTTGAGGAGTGCTTCTGTGGATGATTATGATGGATCAAAAATGAAAGAGACATCTCATAGAGGTTGGAAAGTACGCTATCTTGTCTGAGTAATCTTCTCCTTTCCTATTGTTATTTTGTCAATATTTTCCTGTCGAAGTTAAATAATTATGGCTGAAAGATGATATCATAGTTTGATTGGTTTCTTGTGCTTTTGCTTTGTGTCTTGCTTACTCTTAGTTGGTAGGTTTCCTGTGATCCCGAATTGTTCTTAGTTGTTCAACTTAAGGACTTGATCGATTTGTTCATAGAAGAGCATATTTCATCAATTTTCATTGGGTTTTGTCGAAGTTATTGAGACACTTTGTCAATGACCTTATCCTACCTCTTCAATAGGTGAAGCAGGATACTGAAGAGTTTCGTGTCATGTATCGAGAAGGACCACAAGGCACTCCCTTTCATACACTACTTGTTGAAGGCTATGTAGATGGGCCACTAGATGTTTGTAAGTAGACTAACATTTTTGGAAAGTTTTCAGCTCATTCTCCCGTCCTGCGATAGCGATCTCCTTGGGCTTTGAAAGATCACTAGTGCTTATACTTTGTAAACCCTTAATTGATCAACTTGATACCTCTTTGCAGGTTTATGCATATCATGGGAGTCAAGCCTTTACAAGAAATGGTTAGAGTTTCGTTTGATTGACTACGCTTTCAATTTCAGGCATATCATTGTTGCCAGATATATTCTTTTTATGTGCCTTAAAGGTGCACAAGGTTTAGAAGTTGCTGAGATTCTCCATAGTTCGTGATTAACCTTTTTGTATCATCTCATTACAAATGTTTGGTTGTGGTACATCTTTCATCCTTTTCGTCATTAACACACGCGCGCGCTATAAACGCACAGGCATGCACACGCTCAGACACAAATTTCGGACAGAATATTCTCTTCCAGACTTATTCCGAAAACAGCTTTTGTACTTGGTCCAAGTAACTGAGTTGTTTCGAGTCACAGAATCCGATCGTTGTTCAGCTCCAGCTTCAAAGGTCTGATATGTAGGAAAATTTTCCGGTAGAAATGATTTTTGATCTGCTGATTTTCTTGCGAATTGGTGGGGGCTAGGTTAATAGCAAACATTTCATAAACAGAGCGATAGACCCTTCTATGGGAGAGTAGGACGGGAAAGTCCCAGCTTTAGTGCCATAATTTGTCTAAAGATGTAATCCCTTTCTGACTCTGACCCTGCTGTCGGTGATGGTATAGTCGAGAAACCAAGGACTCAGATCTTCAACCATAGGGATGGTTTGCACTAGCCCATACTGTCTCATAACTCGGGATGGAAGCTGTCATTCCAGAAACTGATTAAAGGAACCATATGATGTCCTTCACACTGTAAAATAGCCTCACCTAGTCCGAGCCACTTGGATTTTTTTCATTTTAGATAAAAAAAAAAATCTGGGGAAAAAGTAGAATGAAAACTTAAAATAATAATAGTCTTCTCACAGGAAATGTTAATTGTCCTAACAACTCATCTGGTGCATCATCAGAATTCTGGGAAATTTTGGTGCAAGCAATAGCTGGTCAGGGAACATATGATGTGGTTAAACCTATGTATTTAAGAGAAATGCCTTGAGTATATGTTTAGTATCATTTCTCGCTGTCCTTTGGATTTTTAAGTAGTATTTTCTTGCTTTCAGAAAATTCCCCACACTACCTGTTATAGATTTCAGGTTTCTCTGCCTTGTTCTTGATTGTTTAGTTATTGCGATTGCGGAAATCAACGTATATCTAGGCTGTCTTGCTCTCTCGAAAATCCTCTCTGTTACATATTTCATGTTTCTCTGACTAAAGCATGTACTCATGCACATATATGGTCGAATATAATGAGAGTAATGCATTCATCCTTCAATGAAGTCCATGTACGATGGAAATAAGGATCTGTGACGAATTTCCATAGTTGACGACTGGATGACTGATGACAGACTAATTGTGACAGTGATGGTTGATGATTGGTAAATGGTTAAAGCACACAGGAAGAACATGGGTTGAGAAAGAAGAATGTGATTTGACTTCGCCACTCTATCTTTCTTCCTTCCTTTTCCTTGATATTCTTAAGAGTTGTGTTTGGGCCAGAGATTTATGGCAGAATTTATTGCATGAGCTAAAATAGAAAAAGCTAGAACATATTAGCCAACTCAGTTCGTTATATCCTTATTTTTTTCCTTTTCTTTTCACTTCCCCTACATAAATCTCATGATCAAAGCGCGACCTTTAATTCTAATTCAATCTCTCAGACCTCCATTTTGAGAGTCGGATATCAATCATATCATGGTGCAAAATTAGCATTGCATTGCTAGAGCCAAGTAACCAACCGTGCCAAGTTGTGTAGAAGGGCATACCTGTGAAATTGGCAGAAGTAAAGATATTTGCCTGGTTTATAAATGATGAACAACTTGCTGTAAATAAATTGTAGATGTGTAATAAACACCTTATTTTGGAATAAATTTCCTTTTGCCAGGTGGCCCCAGACTATAATTCCTACATTCAAGATTCTCGCTTCTGAGTGTTTACAAAGGGTTCGAATTGGTGAACAGATATCTTTAGTCAGGTTTTTCCTACTATTTCAACTTTTGCTACTTCATTGTTATCCTGTTGTCTATATCTTTGGTATGCTCATTTTCATCCAACTCTTTGCAAGAAAGGTTGAAGGTTTCCTGGCCACTGTCGACAAGGGAGGCTGTAGTACACTTCTTTGTGTTTGAATACTTTCAAGATGATCTGGTTGTTGTGCTTATGAACACGGTAGTCACTTAGATTTCTCAGTTAGTTGCGTTGAATTTACTCTGTCTTTCAATACTCCCTCCTACTCATGTTCTTGGTCCTTTCTTTCTGTTGTAAATTAGATGATAGAACTCTGGAAATATGGTTTTTGTTTTTTCAGATCTCTGACTCGGAAATCATCGACAGAAGCACTCATGGGTTCACCAAAGATGGGATACCTGATGTACAGGATGTGGTAAGGATTGATGTGGTGGGCGGATTTGCCATACAGAAGGTGAATGCAGGCAGAAGCTACTTCAGGTTCGTTGATTTAAATAATATGTCGTATCCTTGGAAAAACTCCATTAAAATTCAGAAATTTATAGATATACGATTCATCACTATTGACCCGAAGCTTTTCAGTCTGAGTACTTGTTTACTCCTAGAATTCATCCCATGTAGACCACATCTTTTGCTGACCTCAATTTCTTACAGTTGGAAATTTTTGGAAGAACTTTTCCTAGGTTAATGAATGACTATGGTTGATTGAGACTTTTTTTTTTTTTTTTAAACTGGTGATTCGGCTTTGTTTATCTGCGGGAAATCTTTAATGAAACATAGTCAAGAGTTAAGGTTTTCTCTGTGTTTCTTTTGTGGATAGTTTGAGCTTCTAATAAGGAAAATTAACTATTTTGGTGAAAAATGGGAAACTTATACAGGTAAAAAATGATGTTTTACATATTTAATGTTTGGGTGATACTCTCAAAAAAACAAAAAAAAAAAACCTCCACTTGAACAAAGAGATCTTCAAGGAGAAAATCTGTAAGGAGCATGACAAACCGATATGCTCGAGTTTATAGGGTTTTTTTTTGGGGGGGGGGGGATTCAAATTACTGCAAATGCCTTGATAATTATTACTGAAGGTACTCTCTTCTTGGTGGGTTTCACAAACACAATTTTGATTCCTTACGGGGTATTTTTTAACTCTCCATCCCCGCCTCAAACGGGGAATGGGGATCGGAACTGAAAAACGAACTTTACATTGTTCCACAAAAGATCAAATGCAAAAACTGGAAATGCATCTCAAAATGCCCTATTCCCGAAAGATTTAGTTTAAATTGACCAAATGCTCAATCTTAATACTTGGAAAATGAGGGGAAAAATAAAATAAAGCTTTGAATTGCGGGGGTCTCTGATTCGCAATATAAGAAGGGCATGGAAGAAACTCATATGGATATATCAACACAAGGAAACAATTTTCTTCCACCCAACCCAATCAAGAAATGTACTGAACTAAAAAATAGTAATCAATAACAATGTAATGCACACTTACTTTCCTTAGTTTTCTTAGAAACCAAACAGACATAGAGTACGCCGTTCTTTTTTCCTTCTTTTCTTGGAAAGTTTTTTTTTTTGTTGAAAAGCTCTCGTTTCCGTACGTTAATATATTTTTTTTTTTCAGATTTTTATTTTTATGATACAAATTTCTTTTATTTGGAAAGGTAAAACCTGTTCGGAATGGTTTCAAAGTTTTGTTTTAGCTGAGTGCTATCGTTGCCATAGAGGCCAAATGGTAAATTTTGTGGCCTTTAATTTATGTGAAGCATTTGGGAAAATAAAGTTGTAAAATGTAAAACGTGGCAAATTGGTATCCCTATACTTTTAAGTTGTATCATGTATGACATCCGAGTTGGAGTTGTGATCCAAGAATTGCAAATTCAAGTAACTGGTTGTTCATGTGTACCACTCGTTTCACTTGGTCTGTGCGGGCATGAGAGAAATGTGATTTTGCTTGAAGACAAGGCAAATTGGAGATTTATGCTGAATACTGAAGTAACTGAACCAAAACTAATTCCAAATATGACGACGACCATTTGCTGCGGAAAGGTTCTTCATAATGTGTTGTGAATGCTTTCAAAATATGCATGTTGAAGGTCTTCCTTTGATTTTCCATTCACATTTTTCCATCCATAAATGATCTGTTTTGGATTGGAGATTGTGTGAGGGAATGGCATGGTGGTGCACTGGGAGGGAAACTGTAGCTTGTGGATATGGTGTAAAGTGTAAACTATGTAACTATACTTACGATGAGTGGTTATATTAGATTACTTGTTAGAAGTATTTCATTGTGCAATTTGTTGATCTCTCTGAGAGCATTTACTTCTCTAGTTCTTTTGGCATCCAATTTTAGAAAGTTTCATGCACTTCCGAAATTTACTTTTTTGTTGCATGAGTTTTGAGTTCAAATTTCACAGGACAATAGCGAACATGGATATAAAGCTGGATTTTGTGCCGCCATCGTTTATTAATTTCATTTCAAGGCAGCTGATAGGCAGTGGTTTCAGGCTCTATCAGAAGGTCATACTTTAGTTTTCGCACTCTGTATTGTTTTTTTTTGATCTGTTACTTTGTTTAAAATTAGCATCTCTTGGATCCACAATTTCTGTTCCACTTCATGCGCTCAACTGTAACAGGAGGTTGCTTCTGTTTCTAAAGGCAACGAAGATTTTGGCAAGGTATTAGGAGGGCCACTGTATACTCGAATACGCGAAGCTCTTTATCCTGATAAAAACCAAAACATGTCCGTAAATCCAGAAAATTGCGATAAAGAATCATGTGTTCTCCCAACAGAACATGCAATCAAACCTGTGCTGGTTGCGGGTGGGAATCCAGAAAATTCCGATAAAGAATCATGTGTTCTTCCACCAGAACATGCAATCGAACCTGTGCTGGTGGCGGGGGAGAACTCGGATACAAAGGCTTTCAGTGGTCACTATGCACCTGAATCATTTCCAGAGGATATTGTAGGCACAGATTACAAAGCTTCTTGTGAAATTGAGGAGATAGAGGAAGAAGAGATTGAAAACAGTGAACGCTTGGAACAGTACCACAAGGAAATCTCTGCACCAACAAAGAGTGAAATTTCAGAAAGTTGTATGAAGTATACAAAGAAATGTAATATCAGTATTGAGGTGAATCATGCTCTGGAAACACTAGAGAAGGTCATTTTCTTAATTCGAGAATATGGGCTTGCTCCCCAAGCAAAGTCTCTGCAGGGGTTAGGCAAGGGCCAACTCATGGATTTGGCGGAAAGTGCGGCAATGAATACAAAATCTTCAGAAAATGCTCAAATTTTTAAAACCAGTGGAGTGGTTAGTAAAGTATCGGAAAATAAAACAGAGAGTGGGAACCACAATGAACCAAGGAACAGCTCTATCAGTATCAGCTCCAGGTAAATTATGGTTAAAGCTAACTTCCTTGTTATTTTTTTACTTGCACTATTCAACTGTATATACAGCTTCTGTGTGTGTGTGTGTGTGTGTGTGTGTGTGTGTGTTTTGTGTGTGGTGCTAGTGGCCTGTTGGATTGATGGAATTAGACATGTGACTGGAATACTTAATCTAAGAGAACCACACTCCTGGGGCTCTCGCTTTTGGATGCAACACTTTTTGTGGAGGTATTAGGTAGCTATTGCACAACCAATTCCACAAAACATAGGATGTGGTATACTTTTGGGCAGGGATGGAACTATGACATGGCCAAGCTTTGTCCGTGAAACGAAAAAAATCAACTAGTAAGAATGGAATAGAAGAAAGGGAGAGCTTTTAATTCTTTCTTTTTTATGTACAACTTTAGAGAGAATTTTTTTCCTGCTCCTCCGACATTATTGAGAACCCATCAACTATATGTTGGATACATATTCCAATATATCCATATCACTAGCCCCTCCGAGCAAATTAATTTTAAAATAATTACACTCTAGGCTCTGTTGATGGCATTTGCATACTCCTTTACTAATTCATGATGTGGCCAACTATATCCTTTTCGTGTGTCTCCCCAACTCTCTTTTATATAGAGAACATGATTTCTTGCATAGCCACTTGCTTGAATTATTTTTTAGTACTCATATCAAATCAATGTGCTTTTTTGCAACGTTCAAAGTATCAACTTCTGTTGAATTACTAGAGCGTGCAAAACAGAAGTTCGTTGCAAATAAAAGGAGAAGAATTATCTGCTAAGAAGTAGGAGTATTAAATGTTTGTAAGGATGTGGCTTGTAGTATCGGACACCAACACTTAATGGGACACCCTGTTGGAAAATTGGTATTTTTCCATTATATATTTATGGGTTTTTAACCCTTAAATTAAAGTGGGACCCACATCGTGTGAGGTGGGCCCTTAGTGGCAATAGACACTCCTATTCTAGGAGTATAATCTGGTAGAGGAATGAGCAAATTCCAATTAGAGATGAATGAGAAATTGTCTCTCAAAGTGGGTTTTAATTGGCCTAAGGGTTGGACTATTTGGAGTATCCAAATTTTTCGTAGGAGGGAGCGCGTATACTATGAGGCCTCGTTTGATTCGGAGATTGAAACACACAGGATTAGGAGTCCTGGCATAAATTGTACTGGACTATTAATCCCGGTATTAATTTAGTCCTGCATCTCACATTATCCCTTGTTTGATTCGCACGGGATTAACATTGGGACACTTTTTTTTTTTTTTTCCAGGACTCTCCGATCTCTCTCTCAAACCACTTCCATTGTAGCAAATTCTGAAGTTCTGAGAATATGATTAACATTGGGGCTCTTTTTTTTTTTTTTTTTTTCCTTCAAGACTCTCTGATCTCTCTCGCAAACCAAATGAAGTTCACCACTTCCATTGTAGCAAGTTCTGAAGTTGATTCTGAAGCTTCAATGGAAGAAAAAAAAATCATTTCACTACAGATTTCCAGAAAAAAAAAAAAAAACACTGATTCTTCTATTTTCTGTAGCAGATTCGATCTTCAACAATCAAGAGAGA